>JAUMJJ010000099.1:0-292500 GCA_033556795.1 Tapera naevia
GTATCTCGAAACCACGCTCCCAGCGCATGGGCATGTGCTGGGCGGGGACACCGCGTGGCCACGCCCCCACGGCCGGAGCAGGGTGGGCGGGGCCGCATCGTGGCCACGCCTCCGTGGCGGGCAGGGAGCATGGTGATGGGCGGGGCTTCCTCCGCCCTGTCTTGGAGAGGGAGGGAACATTGCGAAGCCACGCCCACACGGTCGTACCTAGAGATGGGGCAGCGCCTGGCCACGCCCCCATGCGCGAATCTGACTGGACGGGGCAGCGCCTGGCCACGCCCCCATGCGCGAATCTGACTGGACGGGGCAGCGCCTGGCCACGCCCCTAAGGTGGGGTGTGTTTTGGGAGGGGCCGGGCTCCCACGCTAGAACCTGGTTGGGTTGGGTAGCGCTTGGCCACGCCCCCGCACGCCGGGCATGGAGCAACGCGAGGGGCGGGGCACCCCGGGGCCACGCCCCCCCCCCGCGGGTCAGTGCCGCAGCGCGCGGAGGAGGCTGTCGCACCGCGGCCGTAAAGCGCGGAAGGTCGCCCGCCCGCCCTCCCCCCCCGCTCCCCGGCCCGAGGTGAGCGCGCCGTCCCCACCGGGGCCCGGGCACCCCCCGCACCGCACTCCCCGGGGCCAGGGCTCCCGCGCACCGCCTGCTCAGTGCCCCTGGGGGCGGGTCCGAGCGCTGAGCGCAGCCCCGGGTGTTCGGGGAGGAAAGGCTCCGCGGGGGAAGGCAGCGCTGTCAGGGAGCCGTGCCCCGCTGCCCGCCGCGCTCCCCGCAGGCCTTGTCTCCCGCCTCGGCTAAAGGCCTGGCAGCGCTCACAACCACGCTTATTTGCGCCCCGTTAACCTCAGGCAGCTCCCAGAGCGCGCCTGGCGCCCGCCGGCGCTCTCATCCCTCGCTAACGTGCCTGCCCTTGGTGCTCTGGCCGTTCGTTTCCACCTTTCCTTTGGTTCTTTGCTCGTTGGCTGCTTACGCTGCTGTCACAAACGGAGAGGTAACACTCCGTGCAGGTTATATGACCTAAACCTTTTCCTTCTGTTCTTTGCTTATTGCCAACTTACGCTGCTGTCTCAAAGATGCAACGCTCTCTGCTCACTGTATGTCCTAAACCTTTCTTTCTCTTCTTTGCTCACTGTCAATTTACGCTGCCATCACAAAGATGTAACACTTGGCCCATTATGTGACCTAAACCTTTCCTTTCATTCTTTACATATTGCCAGCTTACACTGCCATCACAAAAATATGCTGCTTCTGGCTTATTATACGACCTGAACCTTTTCTTCAGTTCTTTACTTATTGCTGACTTACGCTGCCATCACAAAGGTGTAACGCTGTACCCATTATCCAACCTAAACCTTTCCTTCAGTTCTTTGCTCGACTTACACTGCTATCAAAACGGAAGATGTAATGCTCTGTGCCCGTTATACAACATAAGTTTCAATCTTAGTAACAAAGTGGTTGTTTCAGGGCAGCGTAGCTGCTCTCCTGTCTGTTTGTTTATCAGCTTCCCCGTGCCCGCCGCACCGTGTGACGTTGGCGCTGCCAGCCCTGGGTGTGATCAGCGGTAACGCTATTCTTGTCTCTTCCTTCCTAGAAGGAGCGGTGCTGAGGTAACGGCTGAACGTATCCAGGTGCTGCTCCCAGGAAGCTGACACGTCGCTGCCGGGATGTTTCTCCGGTTGCTCTCTGACGTCCGGTGGCGGGCGGCCAACGCGAAATGGAGAGGAACAACCTGCTCCCGGCGAAGTACCTCGAGTACAGCAGAACCTCACCCCGTTTCCTTGCCAGCACAGGCGCAGGTTGTCATCTGTGGTGGTGGAATCATGGGCACCTCTGTGGCATATCATCTCTCCAAGATGGGTTGGAAGGATATAGTCTTACTAGAGCAGGGCAGGTAAGGTTTTCTGGGAACAAAACCAAAGAAACAGGACTTCGGTGTGCAGCAGCAGCTGCTGTAGTGTGTTGCTTCTATCTCTTCATCTAAACTTGGACCCGTGGAATAAGCTTGTGCTGAACATTAGTAATGACAACTTCCTAAGCACAGGGCAGGCCTGCAACGTGGAGGGTATCCCTTGTGTGACTATGGTGGGTTAGCCATGGTTAAGGGCCAAACTCCCACACAGCCACTTGTTTTCCTTTCTCAGCAAGATGAGGAGGAAGTAGGTTGAGAAAGCTTGTAGACTGAGATAAATAAGTGGAGACTGCTTGCCAATTACTGGGGCTTAAAGGGGCTGTAAGAAAGCTGAGGAGGGCCTCTTGATCAGGGAATGCAGGCGTAGGATGAGGGGGAACAGTTTTAAGCTGAAAGAGGGGGGATTGACATGAGATCTTAGGAAGAAGTATTTTCCTGTGAGGGTGGCCAGGCCCTGGCACAGGTTGCCCAGAGAAGCTGTGGCTGCCCCATCCCTGGAAGGTGTTCAGGGCCAGGTTGGCTGGGGCTTTGAGTGCCCCAATCCAGTGGGAGGTGTCCCTGCCCATGGCAGGGGGTTGGAAGTGGATGGGCTTTGAGGTCTGTTTCAACCCAAACCATTCGTTGATTCTGTGATACTGCTGTGAGCAAAACAGACTTGCCTTAAGGAAAGTAAATTTAAAATAATTAAAGAATTACTTTATTTTGTGCCAGTTAAAATAGATTCGAGTACTAAGAAAAATAAAACCAAGCATTGAAACACCACCTACGCTTTCCTACGCTCAGCTTTGCTCCTGCATTCCATGGTCTTCCACCCCTCCCTCTGCCCTAACAAGCACATGGAGTGAATGGTGGGGGTACAGTCAGTGCTGGGCTGTGGTAATGACAGGGATACAGTCAGTGCTGGGCCCCGATGTGGTTTCTCCATGGGCTGCAGTTTCTGTCAGGAAAACTCTACTCTGGTGTTTTCCACGGGCCATAGCTCCTTTGGGAGATTCCCATCCACCTGGTGTAATCGCAGGTAATCACATAAAACACAGTGCAGCTTGCCAAGATGGGTCATTTTTAGAGAGCTCAAAGTCTGAATCCATCACCCTCTGACCCTCTGTAGAAGCAGGGATGAAGTATTACACTGCCAGCAAAACTCAAACGTGATTGTGGACGATGTGGAGGTTATAAACAGACATTGGTAAAACATCGCCCCGTAAGCGGGTTAGAGGCTTGGATTATCTCATTTGCCTGTCACAGGATTTAGTGCTGGTTTTCACAGAGGCCCAGGTGCAGCTCGGTCGCTGTGTGCTCCTCACTGAACTGGCCTTGAAACCTGTGGCAGGGCACGTGGAGCCTATTGATAGCTGACTGTGTGGCCCTTTCCCGTTCAGGTTTCTGTTTAGGGTTCACCGTGTTTTCAGTAAGCAATTTGGGGACCTTGGGCATGAGACAGTGCTAAGGCTTTGGGGCTGTGAAGAGGTGTTTATTGCAGCAGGGTGCTGGACTGAGAATGTTTACTTTGAGCTTCCTACCTGATCGTAGAATCATAGAACCATTAAGGTTGGGAAGGACCTTGAAAATCATCCAGTCCAACTGTCAGCCCATCCCCTCCATGCCTGCTAAACCATGTCTACAACCATATGCTTTTTGAACCCCTCTGTGGTGGTGGCTCCACCACGGCCCTGGGCAGCCTCTGCCAATCCTTCACCACTCTTTTGGTAAAGAATCTTTTTCTGATATCCAGTCTGTACCTTGCCTGGTGCAACTTGAGGCCATTTCCTGTCTCTCATTACTTGGGAGAAGAGACCCACCTCGCTACAACCTCCATTCAGGGAGCTGTAGAGAACAATAAGATTTCCAATGATGCTGCCTTCAAGAATGATTAGTTGCGACTCCTTGACTTTGCGTGGTTGGGAAGCTGGTAGTATTAAGTTCTTTGTAGTTGCAAAAAGAGGAAATGGGGAGTCTCATCTGAGACCTACTGAGCGATGTCCTTCCAAGTAAGGATATTTACCATCTAGCTCAGAGCTTCCCACCTGATCGCAGTATCATAGAACTGTTAAGGTTTGAAAGACCTCTAAGCTCATCCAGTCCAACCATCAGCCCAACATCTCTATGCCTGAGGTCCCAGTCTCATGTCAGACCTGATGAGCAGTGTCCTTCCGAGTGGAATTAGCTGCAAGGCTTCATTGCTCAGGAAGAGTAGCTGTTACTGGCCTAGAGTGGGGTACAAGTACCCCATTACAGATCTCCCTTGAGCTGGGTGCTGCTGGAGCTCAGTCAGTGTGCGTGCTTGAGGAAAAGGAACAACATTGCATTAGCAGAAACATCTATAAAGCACACGTTGAGACCACACTTTGCCTGTTTCCGTTGTCATTGAGCATGGATGTAGCAACAATCTTACTCTAATCCCTGCGTGGAATTCCTCTGAGGCTATGGGCATGCTAAGCCAAAAGCAGGCGTGTCAAAGGCAAGTGGAAGGATGCAGGATTGATTGCTTTAGCAGCAGGAGGGATGAAAGTATTGTGGCAGCATGTTGTGGGAGAGCTGTTTAAACCCAATTGTCTTGTCTTCATCTGTTTATGCTGCCCAGAGTTTTTAACAGGTCTCTGTTTACAGCAGCCCCTCACCAAATAGCTGGGTGGGCATTGTTTTAAGGGTGTACCTGTCTGTGGCAGCTGCTGCACAGTGAGAGGGACTTGTTCTTACTGCAGACTGCAAAGGTGCAGGACTCAGATCCAGGTTAATTTTCATGTAAGGGAAATCCTGCTTTGGAGAAAGAGCCGGGTAGGCAGGTTTGCTTAAGCAAATTTTGGACAATTCTGGTCTTTAGGACTAGTTAAAGAGAAGTAATTTTGGAATACAATGTGTTTTCAAAAGTGAGCTAAAGCAAAAGCGTTCTAGAGGTTGCCTTATCCCTGCGTCATGCAGCTGACAGCTCTCAGTCCCATAGGTTTGGAGGAGAGGTGGCTGTGTGGTTTGTGCTGTCGGCAGAGCTGCTGGAGCAGCCTGGCAGGGTGCTGTCCTCTCTGCCTGTGGGTCACTAACAACCTTCTTGGCAACTTCTCCTGCAGATTGGCTGCTGGTACCACTCGCTTCTGTGCCGGCATCGTGAGCACAGCCCGGCACGTGTCCATAGAGCTGAAGATGGCAGACTATTCAAACAAGCTCTACCAGCAGCTGGAACAAGAGACAGGAGTGAAAACAGGTACTGAACGTGCAATCATCAAGTAGTCTTTGTGATACTGAATCAAAGTCTTGACACTGGAACGTGAATGTAATTTTACAGTGTCTTAAGAATTGGTCATTCCTGTTCAAAAATGATTGGTTTGGGCTGAGTGGGATGCAAAGGGACATTGCCAGTGTAGGCAGCAGAGAGGGCAGAAAGGTGTCAGATGGGCAAACGGAAGGCAGACTGCCTGCAAGCTGAGATCACTCTTTAGGTAGACTGTAACTTGAGCAAATGTCAGTGGATTTCCACAAGGACACTAAAAATTATATTACAGTGCATAGAGCAAATGGCCCGTTTTCTGCACTGATTCAGTTCTCAAAAAGAGAAGATTAACAGCAACATTAAAATACACAAGATACTTTTCCCTAGTCTCACCTTGGAAACAACAAGGAAAATGTTGTGTTGAAGCTCTCCCTCTCCCTCCAAAATACTCAGGCATGTACCTGATGTGAAGAACTTGGTCACTGAAAGTGTTCCACTAAGAGGGACTTGTGATATATGTCAGACTCAAGACGTTAATAACGGTGTCTGTAAGAAAGATTCATATTAATCTGTTGCAGGTGGTGGAGTCACAAAGTGTTTGCTTCTAGTTGTTGTGGTTTTATTCTTCTGACTGGTTATTAGACCACATTTGCACTTTTTTTTGCCAGTAACCCCTCTCTCTCTTTTAATAGGCAACGTGTGTGAAGTTTAGTTTATAAACATGAGTAAATCTAATAGAAAGAGTTAGAACACAAGTCAGAATTCAGTGAAAAGTTGACTAATGCAGTTAGTATTTACCAGCTGATAAGTGCTTACAGTTATTTGGGCATCTGCAATTTCCAGGCTCCTGAGTAGTGGCAGCAAGGGATCTGCAATTATATTAAAGCAGTGGGTTTGAGATTAAAAGCAATTCAAGATCTCTCCAAGTCTGACTTGCTTTTGGTCATTTGTCATAGGGTATGTGAAGACAGGCTCTATTGCCCTGGCTCAGACTCAGGATCGACTCATCTCGCTCAAGCGCATTGCTTCCTCGCTGAAGTACGTATAAGCAGGAAATATAACTGATCAGAAGTTTGCAGCAGCTCTCCTGCGAGACTCCTGATGGCATTTTTCTTGTGTTCTGCGGCAGTGTAATGGGGATCCCTTGTGAAATTATCACCCCAAAGCAAGTGGCACAGCTCCACCCACTGATCAACATCCACGACCTTGTGGGGGCCATGTATGTGCCAGAAGATGCACTCGTGTCGTCTGCCAGTGTGAGTCTGGCTCTGGCCACTGCTGCCTCACGGAATGGTATGAGGGATTTTTTTATCTATAGAGTGCTCTTCTGCATCATAGTTATCTTATTTCCATAAGAGATAATTGTATTCTGCATCTTTTCTGTTATTTCAACAAATATGGTTGTGTCTGTAAGATTTAAATTGTTTAAAATCTATGTTTCCAAAAACAGGCTGTTCTTAACATACTGATTCTTTAGAGATCAGCTGTGATAGATCAGGCACCAGTTTGTCATCCTTGCTGGTTATCTATTTCTCTAAATAAATATGCAGTTTTTTTATCATAAAAACAATCCTTTGCAGGACCTGACTCAAAATTACACATAACAGGAGTTTAATTACCTATAAATCAAAAGACGTCACTTAGTCCTCATGGAATATTTCGTTTGGCTCATATCCTTTGGAAAGGGGTTTGGAATTGTAGTAATAAATACTGTTTAACCAGCACTTTGGCAAATTTGGTGTGGTCTACAAGTGGAACAAAAGTTAGATATGATAACAGAGATGATGCTCATTAAGGATGAAAGTCCATCAGATTGGAAACTACTTAGGAAGATGGCTCTCTTAGTTTCTTTTAGTCCAGCTTTTTTTGTATACTGTTAATTGGGATTTTTTTTCCACCAAATAATTGGTTTCCCATTAAAGGACCACTCTTGTCATCTGAAATTACAGACCTTGTCCCATAAAGGAGTTGTAATGGAAAGAAACCCATAGCTGAGAAGGTTTTTTTCAGGTCATTGATACGAGGATGTATTTATCACCTCGATTGTCACACGTGAAAGGAGTCCTGTAACTCCTCACAGCCCTGGCCTTTAACTGACATACAGATTGTATATGTGCTAACAGATAACAGGCTTTCACTTGAGAGTCACTGGGCCAGAAATAGAAATGTCTTTAAGACAAAATAAGCATTTAGGCTGAGTTTGGGTTAACATTAGCAGCCTGACACGTGAGGCTTGCAGTCTACTGACTCCTGTGTGTCCTTCCAGGTGTCCAGATCCACGAGCGGACGAGCGTCAGTCACGTCTCGGTGCAGAAGGGTCGCGTGACTGGAGTTGAGACAGACAGAGGGCAGATTCAGTGCCAGTTCTTCGTCAACTGTGCTGGCCAGGTTGACTTACTAAAATTTTTCTTTTTCCCTTCAGTTAAGAACATGTACATGACCCTCAGGGTTTGTTTTATTTTGTTTTTCTTTATTTTTTATGGTTTATGCTTTGGCTTGGTTTCCTGGAGTAGACCAAGGTCATGTTACTCAGCTGCTTAGACCAGCAGGGGCATGAAGGAGGGAAGCAGTGCTTGCTGCTTGCTTGGCACCAAAGACTGGATATTAACCTGCCAAGGAGCACCCTGCAGCATGTTAGTACAGCTCTGCCCGTGGTCTCTCTCGGGGGTGCACCCTTCTTACAGGAATAGCTTTGCTTTGGCTCTCAGTGAGACAATTAAGTCTTTTTCACACACCCATCCTGAAAGTTCCTTTGTTTTTTTTTCCCTCCTTATTGTCATGTCTTCTCCACTATTAAAATACACCTGACAGTTGCTGTTCCTGAGCTTGTTAGTCTTAGCAGTACGGGCACCTAAATCCTGACTATTCTGCTTCTGGAGGCTAAGCCTAGTGCAGTCTTGGGTGTACAGATCTTGTTTTGCTTTAGTGTTGTAAGTTTATACTTCTTAGTCTTAAACCAGGGCTCTAGAACTTGTGAGGAACAGAAAAAGTCTTTGTCCTAAATAGTTCAAATTCTAAGAATAAAGGAAAAAAAATGTGTATGTTTAGGTTTTGGGGGATTGAACTAAATCTTACTTAGTCTTTTATGAAAGCAAACCCACAGAGAGGACTTGTGCCTTTATGAAATGGATTTCCTTTTCTTCTTTTGCATTCTAACATGCACTTCTTTATTTCAGTGGGCCTATGAGTTGGGCCACTCTGGGGAGGAAACGGTCAATATCCCACTCCATGCCTGTGAACACTTCTACCTCCTGACACATCCTTTGAAGGAACCCCTGGCAAGCAACTTACCAAGTAAGGATTCTTCAGCTGTGCCTTGCTTGGTGAATTAAATTTGCCTTTCCAAGGAAGGCAACACATAATTTGTGACACAAAGGCCAACTAAAGGCTATCGGTTCTCAGCTCATTTCAGGTTGTGAAGTACCTTCTAGCTGAATTGCTCTGAATATCCTCTTTCAGTGATAGAAGCTCTTTCCTTGCTCTTGGGAAAGCTTACACTGCAGAAGTTGATTTTCAGAGTTGGTCATCTTAGCAGGAGAATTACCTTGACTCTAGCTTGACTCCTGGGTGTCTGAGAGGTGGATTGTTGCATTTGTGGGCTGGAGAGCTTGCCTTGGCACTGTTTTCCTTGCAGGCTGCTGTCCCCAGATGACCCATCTATTCCAACTGAAGCTAGGGCTTTACGATGGCATTTACATGTCTATGAGCTGTAGGGGCAACCACACACTTGAGGTAATTGCTCCTCCCTCCTGTTTTGGCTTTTGGATCTCTTAAAGAAAAGCCCTTGTGTTTGGGGATAGGAAGTTTGCTTATTTACTCTCAGTCATTACCAAGAGTTTCTGCTTTTAGTGAGTAATGTAATTACTCTCCAGGGAATTGAGCTCTCTGACCAGAGTCCCTAAATGCTTTGCTTTTACTTGACTACATAATTGAAAAATATATATATGTACACATATATTTCACACACACATATATATTCACAGCTTTTCTGTACATGGAAAAAATTCCTGTGGAACATATCAGGTGGAGTGTCATAAATGCTTCAAGATGATGCTACCACTGGAAGAAGCAATCCAGACCTGACTGTGCTCACCCTTGTGCTGCCCACCTTCTCTGTGCTGGTGGCCTGCAGCATACTGGCTCAATGAGGCATTCCTGTTAAAACTGACTGTTCTTAATACATGAAGAGAAAGAGAGAGAGGGCAGGACATCTCTCTGTGGAAGGTCTGATCCTGGAAGCAGTTCCAGTGGAAATAAGCCAATCTAATATCTTACTGGTGCCATGAGGGGTCTGGCTCCCTCTTGTGTCCTCACACTCCTGGTAACACTGTCCGGCTGCCTTGGGTGCTCTTCAGGTTCAGTTCAGTTTACTGTGCTGCCCAACAGTTCCCTAGTTTTGGTGGGAATTAATCCTGGTTTAGGAATCTAAAGTGGCTCACCAAGGTGTCGTGTGAGAACCAGAATGGTGTGAAAGTGGGGCTGGGTGGCTCAGACTGTCCCCTCTCACGTCACAGAGCCACTAGCTTGGCCCAGCCTGTCACCAGACCCCTGTCACCAGACCACATCGTTGGTGTTTGTGGAACAGCAGCCTGAGATAGCTGTTCCTTCTCTGAATTCCCTTCCAACTACTTTTCTTTCCTCTGCAGCTATTGTAGACCCAGATGGCAGGATCTACATACGGAACTGGCAAGGTGGCATCCTCTCGGGGGGCTTTGAGAAAAACCCCAAACCGCTCTTCACGGAGGGACGGAACCAGCTGGAGATCCAGAACCTTCAAGAGGACTGGGATCACTTTGGTATGTTAGGGAGGAAAGATTCCCACAGCAATGAAACATGTGGCTTCAGCAGAAGGTGGAGTTAGCACCAATGCAGGCTAGCTAGCGTGTGTCTGCCTTTCCCTGCAAGGTGTGGAAAAGATGAACGTTCTCTCAAAGTCATTCATCTCTTCATTTGTCAGCAATTTGTGTAAATCCCCTTTACCAAGGATGACATTGATGTCTGTGTGGTGTTTAAAAAAGCCTGCTAACCCTCAGCATGTAGTAATTTCCTCTTCAGTGAGGTGCTACATGTGCTTTCCAACACTGTTCTTCCATATAGTTTGATCTTTGACTGTCAGTGCCACATGCTGCTCTGCATCAACACTGTTGACCTGCCATGTAGCCGTGGTATTTTGTTTCTGCAGCTCTCTGCAGCAGCAACTGCCAAGTGCATTTCCATCCATGGCAGTTGCTTTGTGGACAGAACTTGGTACTGTTGCTTCCCAGACTTTATCTCACCATTGCCTGTAGTGGTTTATTATATTCCAAATGTTTTGTCTTCCTTTCCCATTTAATTTGATTCTATCTTTATATTCTGTGTGTACTACATGGAAGGCTCTTCCTGTAGGGAAGAACATAGCGTGGTCTATGAGTCCCTTTCTTTTTTTTCTTTCCTCTTTTATGCCTGGTCAGTTTGGGTGTGCCCTCTCATCTTCAGATTTGCCTTTTTGTCAGGGATCCAGTTTTCCCTTGTGTCAGAGGAGTTCTCTGCATCCTTTGTGAATGATGATGTGACTGAGAGCAGCCCTGGGGAGAAGGACTTGGGGTGCTGGGGGATGAGAAGCTGGACATGAGCTGACAACGTGTGCTCACAGCCAGAAGGGCAACCATGGCCTGGGCTGCATCCAAAGCTGCGCGGCCAGCAGGGCCAGGGAGGGGATTCTGCCCCTCTGATCTGCTCTGGTGACACCCCACCTGGAGTCCTGTGTGCAGTTCTGGAATCCCCAACATATGAAGGATATGGAACTGTTGGAGCAGGTCCAGAAGAGGCCACGGAGATGATCCAAGAGCTGGAGCTCCTCTGCTATGAGGACAGGCTGAGAGAGTTGGGGTTGTTCAGCCTGGAGAAGAGAAAGCTGTGGGGGGACCTCATAAGGGCCTTCCAGTACTGAAAGGGGCTCCAGGAAAGCTGGGGAGGGGCTTTATACAAGGGCCTGGAGTGACAAGACGAGGGGGAACAGCTTTTAATTGGAAAGGGAAAATTTTAGATTAGACATTAGGAAGAAATTCTTCACAGTAAAGAGGGTGGGGAGGCCCTGGCCCAGGTTGCCCAGAGAAGCTATGGCTTCCCTGTCCCTGAAGGTGTTCAAAGCCAAGTTGGATGAGGCTTTGAGCCCCCTATCCAGTGGGAGGTGTTTCTGCCCATGGCAGGGGGGTTGGAGCTGGATGGATGGGCTTTAAGGTCTCTTCCAACCCAAACCACTCCATGATTCTTGAACACAGGTGCCTCTCTATGTGACTGAAGGCAAAGAAAGGCTTTCACTGATTTCTTTCTGTGATTTCTGTACAGCTGAAATGTGGTCTTCCAGCTACTCCCCAGGTTAAACTGATCAAATTTACTTTAGTTTCTGTGAGATAATGGCATCAATGCCATAAAAGGTTAAACTACAGGGGGTGGAGCCAGTATGGGGCACAGTTTTGTGCTGTCATATGCTAAAGACTTTAGATCTATAGATACCTACAGACTTGCTTGAAGATATTAACCTTACTAATGAGTTGCTTGAGCTCTGCACCCACTTCCCTTTTGGTTTTCTAGGCACTGCTGAAATGAAAAGATGCTGCTTGCTGGCACCCACAAATTGCCCAAGTTTCGGATCCAACTGCATGTGATATTCCAGCATTACCCTGTTTTCAGTTCAAACATGCTGAACAGTTGAGCAGAGTCAGAGCTTACTCAGCCAATATTTGATCCTCTTCTAGGACTGCAGATCCTGTGGTTTGAGCTCTTGCATTACTGCTGTGATCACTTTCATTGGAACACCTTTTGATTTTAAAATAGCCTGTACAGTTGCTTAAATGCTGGGCTGGATATGAGAACAAATCTTAACACTGAACCTTCTTCTTATCAATACGAAAAATAAGTCTGCAACTGCAGGCTCTCACTCTGAAATTCTAATGCATGAGAGAGGGAAGGAAAAGAGCAGGTCAGGAAGACTGTTTCTGTTTGTAACTTCATAGAATCATAAAATGGTTTGGGTTGGAAGGGACCTCAAAGCCCATCCAGTTCCACCCCTCTGCCATGGGCAGGGACACCTCCCACTGGATCAGGGGGTTCAAAGCCCCATCCAACCTGGCCTTGGACACCTCCAGGGATGGGGCAGCCACAGCTTCCCTGGGCAACCTGGGCCAGGGCTTCCCCACCCTCACTGAGAAGAATTTCTTCCTAATGTCTAATCTAAATCTTCCCCTTTCCAGTTTAAAGCCATTCCCCTTCATTCTATCACTACAAGCCCTTGTAAAACAGTCCCTCCCCAAACTTCTTAGGTAATGTGAAATGTGATTATTTTACTGCTTCTGAGTAAAGCTGAGGAGTGTTATTAGTGCTGAATCTTGAGGGCCTTTATCTGGAACACCATGCAGAGGTAACCTCCAGACAAGATAAACAAAGTAAATAGCTTATCCCTTTATTAATGCTCTTAAATGTGAGACTGTGAAGAATTGCCAGAGGACCTTTCCAGCATGACTGGGCAATGAAGTGGCAAGGAAAGTCAATGAGGATAAATGTGAAGTGACACAAGCATGTGGAAATGATCTTATTTTTCACCATACAAAATGATGAGCTTTGAACTGACCTTGGGCTTCTATTAGTTGTGTGAAAACATCAGCTCAGTAGCAATCAAAGCAAAAGCCAACTTAGGAATTACTAGAAAAGGAGCAGAAAACACAATCATAATGCAACACCAAATCCTTGGTTTGCCAGATACTGGGTGTTGTTCGAGGCTCGCCAGCTCTATAGAATCTATATTCTATAAAATCTTAATATTTAATCTCAATAAGGGTGTTGAGACACTGGCACAGGTTGCCCAGGGAGGCTGTGGCTACCCCCTCCCTGGAGGTGTTCAAGGCCAGGTTGGATGGGGTTTTGAGCACCCTGATGCAGTGGGAAGTGTCCCTGCCCAGGGCAGGGGGGTGGAACTGGATGATTTTTAAAGTTCCTTCCAACCCAAACCATTCTACGATTCTGTGATCTCCAGAGGTATCAAGTAGCTGGAGTGGGCCTGGTGAAAGAGCAGCAAGAGGTTGATTGAAGCTTGGAACAGTTTCCAAGCAAGAGATGACTGAAGGGAAATAAACAGAGCTCAATGTAATCTTGAATGAGATGGGCAGGATAGGTGGAGATCTGTTCACTGTCTCTTCTATTATGCCAACTGGGAGGCATCAGAAAAGGTTAACTCTGTGTTTTGAAACAAAAGGAGGTGGTTCCAACAACAAATACCAAATATGTGGAACCCCTTGTCAGCGTCTGTAGGGTGTTTTCATGAGTGTGGTGTAGACTGGTCAGGTACTTAGAAGAGAAATGGTTTAGGGGTTACTAAGTAGGGAAAATATATCAGGCTTTTAGGAAATCCTCTGAGTTGGTGGTAAATGGAGGCTGGCAGAGTGCCCAGGGCAAGCATCACATAGATTTGCCCGTTCTTTTTCCTCACTAAGTATCTATTTGATGTCTGTTCCTATTATTTCCCTAACAAAACTGAACAGGCTTTGCACTGTTGAGAACAATACTGGGCTCTTGATCTGGATCAATGTGGCTGCTTTTGTGCTGTGCTGTGTGATCCAATTTGAGTAGCTTGGCTCCAGCAGCTTATTCTGCAACTGCCTCGAAACACGGAAGCAGTTTCCGTCTGTTCAGATCACGGCGTCTCTCTCGTGCTGTCCAGTTTGAAGGCGAAAACGCATCGAGACTGAAAGTTGTGACTTCTTGTCTTCTTTTGTTTGTCTTGGGTCCTAGAGCCACTCCTGAGTGCCCTTCTGCGCAGGATGCCGGATTTGGAGGCTCTGCAGATCATGCAGTTGGTGAATTGCCCAGAGTCCTTCACGCCAGACATGCGCTGCATCATGGGAGAGTCGCCCACCGTGCGGGGCTACTTTGTTCTGGCTGGCATGAACTCAGCTGGTATCTCTTATGGTGGGGGAGCAGGCAAGTAAGTGATTTATCACTGTTATGTGTGTATAAGTAAGGTTTTAACCTAGAAAAGAGACTGCTCAGATGATCTCTCTGTTTAGAATGTTCTGGTCAGTATTTGTCACCTGACAAAGACTCCTCTTTTGTTTCCAGCTTGAGTGAAGGAGAGGAGGAGTTACCATGTCCTGATTCTGTTCTCCTGTGTGTTTTCTAAATCTGTGTTGAACTCTGCTCCTGTCCTGCACACCTCTCCTCAGGCATCATGCTGTGATCAGCAGCCTGCTGGGGCTCCAATGAGCTTCGTTAGAACTCACTGGTCTGGTTTTTTTATCTGCCAGGAAGAGATAAAGGCTTAGCAAAGCATACACTGTCCAACACAAAAAACCCGAGGCTGTGCCTGTAACTCTTTTTATTTAGCAAATTAAGAAAAGCAACTATGATCACTTTCAAAGTAGTTCCCTTCTGAGCTGACACACAGCTGCACACGATCCAAAGCAATTCTGTGCATCAGTTTCTGAAAGGCTGTTGAGGATCTCCCTTGGTTTTCCTTTCACATCTTCTACTGACAAAAAATGGGCTCCTTGGAGCACCGACTGGGTCTTTGAGATCTCTTCACTGTGAGCATCAGTCAATAGCTGAAAAGTTTCCATCTCAGATTTCTTCGGTTTCACAAGAAACTTGCTGTGACCTCGCTGTTCACTCTTGCACACTGACTCGTACTGAGTGAAGTGATAGAGCTGAGCCTTGTCTCTCTGTGACAGGTTAGAGCATGGTCTGTAACCATCTCTGTCTCTCCCCTCCCATTCTTGATTCCTGAGATAACAGGATCAGCCTCTTTTGTTTTATGTCAGACATCGTATATTTATTTCCTCATCTTCTGTATTCCGTGATCATCTTCAGTTTTTTGTTTGGCTGCAGTTCTCAGATCATTGAAGTTGACACAACAATGAGTTTCTCTGACAGCAGAGTGAATCTGATGCAGATGAAGCACTGCATATGTGATGCCAGTGCTGCCAGTACTGTTAAAAACTGTCCTCTGCCAGTGAGCTGGGAATGCAATTGTTCCCCAGTAAATCCAATTCCTGTGTTAATGAAAATACTTTGACAGGCACGTAAGTGTGATCCCAGCAGCAAGATTGCTTCCAGAATGGTCATCACTCACTCTGATTGCTCTTTGTGTTTGGCAACCCAGCATCCCTTTTGCCATACAACCTCCTTAAGCTGCTCATTTTCCATGGCAGGTGTTAGTAGCTGCATTTATCTCCACTAGTTTCTGTCTGTTGCCTAATAAATGAACTCACCAGGGAAGCAAATAGTTATTTTTTTCTTTGTCATATAGAATACAGAGAATCTTTACAGTGAGATTCCCTCAGAATCAAAATAATTATTGAAGGTAAAAGCACTATTTGTCTGGTATTTGCCACAGCCTCAAGAGAAGCAGCTTAGCTTGCTGATGCAACTTTTAATGATCAATCTGAAACCCCTTTGGTTTTCCATTTACTGACTGTGAGTGGATCTTCTGATCTGCTTTGATCTGAGCTGCCTTTGTCCTTTAGCTCTGGAGCGTGCCTTGCTGCTTCACTGCTAGAGGTGCAGCTAAACATAACTTGGCTGGCACCTTGTGCTGAAATGAGGGCTGGCACTAATGGTTTGTGGTTGAGCCTACACCAGGTACTGGAAAACTACAAGGCCAGCAGCCTCCTAACTCCAACCTAAACGTGCTGAGCACCTTCTTCTGTAGCTTAGCCCAAGGACTTGACACAGTGTCAGCCAGGCTGCCTGTCCTGGGCTCTGCCTTCATTTACCATGTGTCCTTAACTTCCTGCTGCCCTGGATCTTTCATCCTAATGGGAAGTTAATGATTTGGAAGTCTGGATGGGTTTTATAAAGGAAAACTTTCCAGATTCTGCTAGTGTTTAGAACATAATGTTTGTTGCCAACTTTCTCCCTACTGCAAGAAATTCTCATGTCCGAATTGCCTCTGACTTCAAAGCTAGACTCTTCCCTTTGGATGCTGGCTGGTATCTCAGTCTTTTTTTACTTCTCCCATCAGGTACCTGGCAGAGTGGATGGTAAATGGGTATCCATCAGAAAACGTCTGGCCTCTGGATTTGAAGCGTTTTGGTACCCTTCAGAGCAGTCGCACTTTCCTCCGTCACCGTGTGATGGAAGTAATGCGTAAGTGAGGTCTCTGCATTCAGGGCTGCACAGGATGTCCAAGATTTTATTCTTTGCTCTTTGTTGCACTCTCCCTCCTGTGGCATCACTCTCAGACCCATTTCCCTTCTTCCTGGCCTCCTTTGTGGCAATACAGCCTCTTCCCAGGAGAAAGGAAAGGATGGGGGGGGGTGTTAGCAGTGTTCTTATTAACTTTTGATGAAGAAATGCTGTTGGTACCATACTTTCTCCTATTTCTGTGCTTTGCCTCTGATATGGGGAAAGTTGTGCATACTTTTGTAGCACTCAAGTCTAATAAAACACTACCAAGGTCTTAACTGGGAATATTATGCTGTCTTAAACAGTATTCTTTGCACATTGTGACAGTGTGTGAGTACCGTCACTTCCAAATTAGGTGTTTTCTGTCACCTCACATCATTCAGGAAGTCATCGTAGTCATATTCTGCTTTCTCCTGTCAAAGTCTGTGATAAATACCTTGCACAATAGATTTGAGATGTTGCTGTTCCTGTCTAAAGCCATACTTAGTTTCCCCCATTGTTTGATTGGCTGTCCTGAGATAATGTGGACAACTTCTTTCCAAGTTTCAAACAGCAGTATGATGCTCCATAAGTTGCAAAACATGAATGATTATTAGAATACCAAGTCTAAACTAAAAATATGTGTTTGGGTAAAAGCAGAGAGTTTGGATAAACTTCTTAGCCCTGCTATATCCAGAAAATAAAACCTTTATGTTTTGAACTTCCTCCTAGAAAGATCACTTTATACTCTTGACGTTATTCTTCAGGTGTATTCCCAAATAAATCTTGATTCTGATAGCTACAGAATCACTCCAGTTTTTACAATATTCAGTTTCTGTAGTGTTATGTTCCTGTTCTAATCTGTTCTGCCCTCTACCTGCTCTTTCAGTAGTACCAACACTAGATGATGCCAATAGGATCATTAAATCATTAGCTATGAGACAAACCCAGTAGAAGTATTCAGTAAGAAATACTCGGCTTGTCTTCAGTTTTAAGCAGTTTATGACCCATGAAGAAATACAACATTTATAAAGGACTATTCAAGCATCTTTGAGTTATTACTCCCCACTGGTAACCAGGGAGGATGCTAAACATTTATTAGGGTAATTTGTGCTCTATATAAGAACATTTTATGTTGGCTGAAAACGTGTAAGACCCATTTGGAAAAGCTTTGATTATCAGAAAAGGCTGAACTGTCAATATTTAAGAAGATAAATTCAGATGATCCTTGTAGCTGTGCACTGCCTACCCCAGCACTGGTACTGTCAAAGTGATAAGGTCTGATAGAGTGTGCTGTCAGGGAAGAGTCATGCATAATTAATGCTAGTCAACATGGCTTCATGAAAAATAGAGAGGCTTTGTTATCTTGACAGTATTGTCACAAGACCATAAGTACCTATAAATACAAGTGTTCTGTATAAATATTGTTACTCTGATTTTGAATAACTATAAACAGATCAAAACAGATCTGTCAGTTTTCAGAAACAGAAAAGGAAGGGCAGGGGGATTTCATTAATTGTGCAGATATTAATAAATATATTTATTATATATGGAAGAAAATTTTACATAAAGGCACTCACTTTGCCTAATAACTGACCTTTGTGACCGTTGCAGCCCTCATGTGTGATCTGAAGGTTCCCCGGTGGGACTTCCAGACCGGCAGGCAGCTGCGAACTTCACCGCTGTACGACCGGCTGGATGCCCAGGGAGCCAGATGGATGGAGAAGCATGGGTTTGAGAGAGTCAAGTATTTTGTCCCACCTGGGAAAGGTAAGATCTTACTAGGTTGGTGCAAAAATAATTGCTGGTTTTAGCCATCAGATTTAAAGCAGTGTATCTCAGCCTAAGGTAAAATTCATTGATCAAAATAAGAACCGTTTGAATCCATGCATTTTTTCCAACAAGAGACAAGTCTGTCTGTTCCACTAGCATAGAATTCTAGAGTTCCAGAACTGATCAACTCTCAAAGGCATTTTGAGCTGCTGATGATTTATGGGAAACAAGGGTGAGCTGGGTGAGGTGGAGTTTTGTAGCCCATTTTGTGCCGGTTCTGCGGAGTTATTTGCAAGATATGCAGTCAGGCATTGTCATGGAGAAGAATTGGTCCTTCTTGACTGACCAATATTGGACATAAATGTTGCAGTTCTTGATGAATTTTCCTGATTTCCTGGCAATACTTCTATGCTTGGTGATGCTTTCACCAGAATTCAAGAAGTTCTAGTGGATGATTCCACTCACCGACCACCAAACAGTGACTGTCATCTTCTTTTGATGGTTTGGGAAAATGCTTTGATGTTTCACTTCAGTCCATCTACTGTGCAGAATGCTGTGATTTGTTGTATAGAATCCATTTTTCATCACATGTCACAATGTGATCAAGGAATGGATTGTTTTTGTTGCACAAAAGAGGTGAAGAGCGGTTCTGTAACGGCAGTTTGGTGCAAATGTCAAACAAATTTTGAAGTTTTGAAACAAGTTGCTTCATGTGGGTCTGTTTGAAAAACTGTCATCTATCACAGAAGGATGTCCATGATGTCCTCATCTTCAAGGCTCTTGTTTTCATTAAGAAATGTTTTGAACCAGTGCTGAGCTGTACATTTGTTGATGGTTGCCTGGCCTCGTGCCTGGTTGATATCGCAGCAGTTTCTGATGCTTTACATCCCCTTTTGAACTCCTACAACAAAATCACTCAAATTTGCTTTTTTTCCATCTTTAATTTGACAGTGTAAATATAAAAAAAATTAAACTGTGAAAACAAAACTGTTAGCATGCATAAATAGAGCAAATTTAATGCTTTAAAATAGTACACTACATCAACACAGTTAAATAAAAATTTAATCCAAAATAAGCATCACAGTTTACAATGACGAAAACAGCAGTTATTTTGACACCAACCTAGATTTTCCTCTATCTACTGCATCCCTTATTGGTCTGTGTAAGATCTCACTTCATCCAGTTTACGAATTGTCCCTTTGATTCTTCTTTACGTTAGATCTGCTGGATTTGGATCAGAGCAAAACCTTTTACAAACCAGACTGGTTTGATATTGTGGGTTCCGAAGTCAAGTGCTGTAAGGAAGCAGTCTGTGTCATTGACATGTCATCTTTTACCAAGTTTGAAATAAGTGTAAGTATCTAGCAAGTGGCAAAGCCTCGGCCTGGTAAAGATGGCCTTGGGTTTATTATTGACTGCTTTTACAAACTTTAAGTGTCTTATTGAGGGAATCAAGCTCTTTGACCAAACCCAGGTTGTATCCCAATCTTTAGCACAGAGGTTGCTTTTTGTCCATAAAGGCCCAGTTTATAGAAACACCAGCTTTCTCTATAAGTAGAATTTCACCTCTGGCACTGTGTCACTGTTATATCCTGTTATGCTTGAGACATCAGTGCCATTAGGAATTGAAATAATTTGGGGCAGGACTTTGATGCGATCTTAAACTGCCCCAGTGGATTTTTATTGCTCTGACAGCCTGTCTGACTTTCTCCATGTAGTCCACAGGAGACCAGGCCCTGGAGAGTCTGCAGTATCTCTTCTCCAATGACCTGGATGTGCCAGTTGGGCATGTTGTGCATACAGGCATGCTTAATGAGAAGGGAGGTTATGAGAATGACTGCAGCATCGCACGGCTGAGCAAACGCAGGTGGGTGTGCAGACAGCATCGTTATCCATCACCCCGGGGGCCCTGGAGCCCTTAAGAACCTCTTAATGAAGATCATCAGCTTTTTTTTCACCACTATAAACTAGAAAGAAAAGTCACAATTCTCCATTTATATTCCTAATTCACTAACCCAAATGAAAGGGAGATTTACAAATGTTGGGGAAAATAGGCCTTTTTCTGGGACTACGGATGAACATAGGTTTCTACAAAATGTTAGATATTTGCTTTGTCTATTGAAATGAAATTGTTTTCAGTAGTCATTAGAGTTTATTGATTTAGGTAATCATTTAAAGTGCAAACCAAACGGTTCCTCATTGGCTCCTGGCCAATCTCCTCATTGGAATTACATGCTGAGAATACTGCTCTTTTGATTATTTCAACTGTCATTGCAGTATGGGTACTCTACTTCTCAATTCTGTGGTCTCTCATGATTCTTTTTTGTGCTCTTTGGTCCAACTGATGTGGTCACAGGATCTCTTCCTAAGACTCAGTGATTTGGGCTCTCTTTGATGTTTCATGAAAAAAACTTGCTAATGTTTAAAAACTTCTCTGTGGACATGTTTCAGCTGAGTGTTGGTTTTATTTCCGTGGGTCGTTTTCTCTGTGTGCTTTCATTGTGTTGCTGTGAAAGCATTCTTTACTGCTCTTTCAATTAGAAACAGCTTTTCTTTCTCTTCCTCTTCTGTCTGTATCCATGTATTGCTTAAGAGTATTGTCCTTCTCTGTGTGAGGCCAGTAGCTTTCCTCCTTGCCTAGTCATTTCTGCAGATGTTATCTCTGTCAATAATGTACTGTAACTCACAGTTTCTGTGAAAGAGACACTACAAGTAGCTCATTTTTACATATCAAGTGGAGTTCTGTTTTTGGAAACTTAATAATGACCACCATTGTGTATTAAAAGACTTCTGCTGAAATGAGAAGTTGCTGTGTGAACCAAGCTCTCTTCTGACTGTCAGAGTAGATGGAATCATTGGCCATGAAGAGCTGCAAAGACCTGCAAAATGATAGTGACTTGAGACACCCTGTGAACTTCCTGTAGAGCTGCTGTGTTCCACTTGGAATCACTTCTTGTTGCCAGACTGCTGCTAAAGCTTGAAGGCCAGGGTTTCTTGCCCTGACAGATGTGGTGGCGTTGATCCAGAGACTTCAGCTGTGGCTTTCACACACCAGCTGGTTTTGGTCTCCTGTTAGCTTGGAAGCTGCTGAATGGCTCCAGTAGTGCGTTGAGAAAGAATGAACTGAATCATCTCGGGGCTGTCCATTCATTGTTTCTTGGTTTCAATTTATCTGTTCCAGCTTCTTCATGATTTCCCCTACTGACCAACAAGTCCATTGCTGGGCCTGGCTGAGGAACCGCTTGCCCAACGACAGCAACCTGACCATGGAAGATGTGACCTGGAAGTACACAGGTAAGAAATCACTGAAACCACGCCTCCTTATACAGCCTGAAACCACAAATGATATCTTGTGCTGCATGCAAATCAGTTGTTTAAAGTGTCTAGAGTGGTGACTGGGTCTCCTTTTCAAACAGTTGGATGCAAACAGCAATTCAGAGACTTCCTTCTAGAAAGCCATGAGCTGGGAGACAGCTTTGCTTTCCTGTGGTCTGTCAGGAGAGAGTTTAGTGTCGCTTTCTTCTGTTCTTAAATGTAAATGTACCTATTAGTTCAATAAACACTAAGGCTTTGGAAATTGGGGCATGCAGGTATGTAAGTTAGACACCGGGCAAGACTTCTGCAGTCTCATCCCAATAGTGTTCTCTTCCCCTCTTCAGCTCTCAATCTCATCGGCCCCCGTGCTGTGGATGTCTTGTCCGAGTTGTCATATGCCCCAATGACTCCAGAACACTTTCCCTCTCTCTTTTGCAAGGTGAGTGACTGCTTCCTTCCTCCTCACCCTGCTAGGTTTTTTGAAGCATGTGTGGAAGGAGAGGAAGAAATATGTTCTGGGTAGATAGAGCAAAATTAAGGTTTACATACAGGTTTACTGCCGTTACTGGGCTAGGTTGGTAATGAACTCCCTAGGCTCACTTTAACCACTTCTCTCTGGGTTCTGCTTGCTAAATATATGGCTGAATATGCGTTTCAGCTGAATTTTAACATTCCACTTGCTGTAGGCTTGGTGCCACTTGATATCTTGGCGTATTTCATATAATCTCTTACGAAGCTGTCAGCCAGAGGGGCAGCTGGAATTGGTGACGTGGGAGTCATTGTCTCCTGTCCTGTGAACAGGCTGAGCAGATAGCTGCTATTCAACTTCTGTCTTGTACCTAGAACACAAGCCTGTGTCCTGACCTAGATCCAAGCCTTGTTGTCAGGTGTCACAAAGTAATTAAGAAGTCTCGCTATGTGAATTTGTAAATTGAAATTCTTTGCAAGTATGTGCCGGTGGTGAGCTGTGGGGGAGGACTGGAGAGAGGGCTGTCCAGTGTGGTTTGCATTATGCATTGTGCTTCTTCTTAATCTCTGTGCTGTGTTCCAGTTTGGATGATTTCACCCCTCTGATTCTGCAGGAGATGAGCGTGGGCTATGCTAATGGCATCCGTGTGATGAGCATCACTCACACAGGAGAACCTGGATTCATGCTTTATATCCCCATAGAGGTAAGAGTACACTGTAGCCTTAGCTATTCAAGAGTTGCTTGCTTGCATAATCAGAAACACTTCCCAAATTGATCCAGGTAGTGAAATATCTGGTCTGTACCACGGGAAAGCTGCCTGCAGGCACCAGGGGGAGTTTACCTGCTTTGTATAGCATTCCAGCTGGGCAGCCCTCTGTGAAGGCAGGGCACAGTAGCAGCCCTGGTGGTGTGTCAGATGCTGCTGTCCCCTCCTGGTGCCTGCCTGCAGCTCTGTGTTCCACCCTTCCTTTGCAGTACGCCCTTCACGTGTACAACGAGGTGATGAACATGGGGCAGAAGTACGGGATTCGCAACGCCGGTTATTACGCGCTCCGCAGCCTGCGCATTGAGAAGTTCTTTGCGTTCTGGGGCCAGGACCTGGATGCTTTTACCACTCCTATGGAGTGTGGACGTGAGTTCCAAGTCAAGCTGGAAAAGGTACAGCACCTCCTGCACTGGGGCGAGTGGGAGAGCAGTACTGAACTGAAAACACTGCCCTCTGGGTGGATGGCTCTCTCAGTTTTGTGATGGAGTTGGTGTGTAACTTTAACTTATATTCAAAAGGGTGCTAGAAACGTCAAAAATATTCTGTCCTCCTTCCTGGGCAGTTTCCAGGGATCTGTGTAGTGTCCTGTGTTGCTTGTGTGTTGCAGAGGGTGCTGTGTACTTACAGATGTGTGTACTTTGCAGATGATGCCAAGCTGGGAGGAAGGGTTGATCTGTTAGAGGGCAGGATGGCCCTACAGAGGGACCTGGACAGACTGGAGAGCTGGGCTGATTCCAATGGGATGATGTTTAACGAGTCCAAATGTCGGGTACTTCATTTTGGACACAACAATCCCATGCAGAGCTACAGACTGGGGACAGAGTGGCTGGAGAGGAGTCAGGCAGAAAGGGACCTGGGAGTGCTGGTGGCCAGGAAGCTCAACATGAGCCAGCAGTGTGCCCAGGTGGCCAAGAAGGCCAATGGCATCCTGGCCTGCATCAGGAATAGTGTAGTGAGCAGGACCAGAGGAGTTATCGTCCCCCTGTACTCGGCACTGGTCAGGCCTCACCTTGAATACTGTGTCCAGTTCTGGGCCCCCCAGTTTGGGAAAGATGTCAGGATACTGGAGGGTGTCCAGAGGAGGGTAACGAAGATGGGGAAGGGGCTGGAGCACAAGCCCTACGAGGAGCAACTGAGGGAGCTGGGGCTGTTTAGTCTGGAGAAGAGGAGGCTCAGGGGAGACCTCATTGCTCTCTACAACTCCCTAAAAGGAGGTTGTAGTCGAGCAGGGGTTGGTCTCTTCTCTCAGGTGACCAGGGACAGAACTAGAGGGCAGGGACTCAAGCTTCATCTGGGACAGTTTAGACTTGATGTGAGGAAAAAGTTCTTCACTGAAAGGTTGATTGGTCATTGGAATGGGCTGCCCAGGGAGGGGGTGGAGTCGCAGACCCTGGAGGTGTTTAAGGGGAGACTGGATGAGGCACTGAGTGCCATGGTTTAGATGATGGTTGGTGTTGGTGTGGGTGTTGGTGTTGGGTTATAGGTTGGACTTGATGATCTCAGAGGTCCTTTCCAACCTTGTGATACTGTGATACTGTGATACAGGTGGGTGTTTCTCCCAGCTGTTTTTCAAATCTGATGAAGCCTGTGCACCACGTGACGTTTAATGAAGTTAAATATGAGGATGGGTGCCAAGAACAGGTGTTCTCTATTTTTACCAAAACAGAATTCTCTGTTTTCACTAAAACACAGAACAGCACAGAGTTGTATCCCACGTGATGTGGTCACAGGTCGCTTGCTTGTTGTCTTCTTTCTTGCATCTTTGCACCAGCCAAAACAAATACTTGTATCAAATAATTCAAGAAAGGGATGTAGTGATAAAGGGTACAAGTTTCATAAGTTATTACAGTTTCTGTCTGGTTTATAAAACGCAGTAGATTTCTGGAACCAGAGAAAAATGGCAAAATCTAGAACGATTACATGGTTTTCACTACAGTGAAAATTAGGATGAGTTTTTAAAGGTCCACTTTGCAAATATTTGTGTGTCTTTCAACATCTGGAACAACAAACATGGCAGGAAAGCTTCTGAGCTGATCTTCTTGCTTATAGAAGCAGCCTGTGTTGATAGAGCCTGAATTCACCTTGTGACTGTAAGCTTGTCTGCTAAAACTCTGCAGCTGCTACAGTCCATGCTCCTCCTCATCAGCTGATGCTTTTCTCCCCAGGGAATGCAGTTTGTTGGCCAGGAAGCCCTGCTGGAACAGAAGCAGAGTGGGGTGTACAAGCGCTTTACCATGTTCATTCTTGAGGACCACGACACAGATAGGGACCTCTGGCCCTGGTGGGGGGAACCCATTTTCCGCAACGGCCGCTACGTGGGCAAGACCACCAGCAGTGCCTACAGCTACACTCTGGAGCGCCACGTCTGCCTCGGCTTCGTGCATCGCTTCGACGAGAAGACAGGAGAGCAGCTGGTGGTGACAACTGACTTCATCAACCAAGGCGAGTACGAGATCGACATCGCTGGGCAGCGCTTCCAGGCCAAAGCCAAGCTCTACCCCTTCAGCTCCCTCTTCACGCACCGTCGCCGCAAGGATGAGGTGGAACTGAGTGGCTGCCAGGGAGAGTAGTGCTGCCTAGACCTTACCTGCTCCTTTTACCAAGCTGGAGTCTTCTGCCATCATCTTCCAGTCCTCTTTCCTCATATATTTTTTTCTTTCTTGTCTTGCAACTTTTAAACTTTTTCCAGTGTGTGTTACATTTTGTATATTTGAAAACTTCGATTTTCAAGCTTTCCCTGTCCTGTCTCCCTCCTTCAACCCTTTGCATTCCAGGCTCCCCCGTGCCCCAGTGGACAAAGCACAGTGCTGAGTGTGCATCCAGAAAACCGTGGGAAGCCTGCATAGGAGTGAACCCACCAGAGACCCTGGCATTATGGTGGTGGGAAGGGTTTGGATGAGCCCCTGAGGGCTACACCCTTCCTCTCTCCTCTCCAGGCACAGACAGCAGGTGTTTTGCTGCCTGCAGTTGGAATGAACACTGCAACTTCACCCTGCTCTCCACATGTTCCTTGTAGAGGGGTCGGTGCACACAGCAATAGAATGATCAGCTACCTCACTGGCACGAGACAGCGTAGTGTGAGCAGCACCCAGCAGACAGGTTCTGGTACAGTCCAGCCTGTCACTGTCCCCATTTGTCCACCACTTTTTTCCCTGACAGGAAGCCAGGCAGGTTTAATCATCAGGTCATTGGAATGAGAGCAGCACTGGCAAATCTGCTGTTGGGACTGGATTCTTTGGTGTGGGGTCACTGAAAGTCTTCTGTAAATGTGGTTGAAGATCAACGTGGGTGTTTCACTTCTCTAAAGGAATGAGATCTGAGGGGGCTGTGAGCAAAAATACTGATTTCTAACAAGGGCAGATGTTGGTGTTTAGTGTTAAGGGCAGTATTGAAATGCTTCTGTTTCAGCTGCACAGTATAGAGACTCTTTGGGGATGTTCTTTCCTTTGTTAATGTCACTCAGTCAAGCTCATCTGACAAGGTTCATGCTGTGAACACAAGTTTTGTGTAAAATTTGTGTTGGTTTGAGGAACCTGAGCCGGAGGAGGGGACAACATGTTCTGTTTGTAGCTGCCCATGGCTGCTTTGAAGTTAGAAGAGAAGACTCAGCATTTGTCTCGCCTGTGGTGCTGGTGGTATTGCAAGAAACACTGGACTTTCTTCTGGGGGTGAGGAAGCATCTCAGCAGCTTCTGCTGGACTTGAGAACTGATCTTCTGGTTTTCTTATCAAATCTATTGCACTTCTTACTTCTCTGTCCTGGTAGTACCTCTGCTGAAGGGATTGAATAGAGAGCGTAGAGACTGTGGTGGTGGCATCACAATTTGCTTTCCTTCAGCAAAACTCTTAAAGATGATTCAGCAAAGCTCATAAAGATGCTTCAGACAGTGCAGCTGGGATTCACCCCTTCTTCAAGTGTCAAAATGCACTGATTCAAACACTGATAGGAAATGGTAAAGAAGTGGGGGGATGCTGAACCGTACCGTGCACATTTCCATCATCTTTTTCTTCTTCCCGTTGTGAGCACAATCAAAAACAAAGATTCTCTTTATCTACTTGAAAAACATCTGTTAAATGCTTCCCCTGCCTCTGCCACTCATGTACTTGTGGTGTTTCTGCTTCAACATCTTTCTGTCTGGACTTCAGACACAACCTTGCCCTGATGCCTGCCCTGTCAGCTGTGATGGACAGTTTCTCCATGATCTGGAACTGCTTGGGGCACTCTCTTTTCCAGTTAAATGATCACCATCAGTAGTGTCAAATCCTCAAATCCTACCCTGGTTCTTGTTTTAAGTTTCCTTTCTGCTATTTTAGTTGCTTTAGGTCATGCCTTCAGTTGACTCTATGCTCTGCCAGTTCATGCTGCAGATGTTCTCAGCATGTAAAAGTAGTCAGGTTGGTTGTAAGACAGCAGAGGTGAAAATGCAAAACCTATACACCTTAAAACAGGTTGCCAGAGCATATCTGGGGTGATATGGAAGCTGTGAAACCTTGGAGTGGTGAGTTGGGAAAGGGTGTAAGAGAATTGAGGATTTGAGCATGCAGTGTAGGAGATTGAACATAGATGTCTCTTCTTTGAGTGTGCACAATAGTGAATGCCTTTGTAGTGTGTGACCTCTTCAAGGATTTCAAATTTGTGGAGGACCGTGGTCCTTCCATTGGTTTTATGGGATGGTGCTGTGCTTTCCTTATGCAGGGAAGCAAGTGTTCAACCAGAGGAGTTTTATACATGATAGTTAGGATGTGTCTTAGAGCAACCCTTCTGATTAGAGGTTATTGACCATTCATTGTCACTGCTGAAGCATGATACTTCTTCAGGAGAAAACAAAAGTGTCCTGCTGAGTTGAACTGAAGCACTGAATGCAACTCCTGAAGGGAGATTTTGGCTCAAACCGTTCAGTTTGTTCTCTGTGAAGTCAGAACTAGTTAAGACCAACCTGGAAAGTTAGCAGCCTGCTCTCCTCTAGCAACCACTCGTTCCTGAAGTGTCATTTAAGTTGCAGACAAATTATATTCCTCTTGTGATTGTTTTTGCCTTTCCCTAACTCATAGGTGCTGTTGGTTCCTCAGCTCTTGACACGGGTGTGTCTTCCTCAGCAGCTCTGACAATAACATTGTGGTTTATGAGCTACTTTTGTCATTATGTCTGCTTAGGTTTATTTTATGTCTCGATCTATTGACTTTTCACTACCAAAAATAGAGAAGGAAAATAGTTTTCCATCATGCCAATAGATACAGGAACACTTTGTGTGATGCTGTGTTTGCTGTTTGAGACTTAGAGATGGGTGGTTTGGTAATTGTCGGTCTTGCAGCTCATAAACGCCTACTCTGGCTTTCCCTGCTATGGATTCTGGTTCTTGTTTTATATCAGAACCTGTAGTCTTCAGCTGCTGTTCAATCTTAGTCAGTTTAATTTCTGGGAGCTATTTTTAACCTTATAATGTTAAAGAATCATTTGCCTTCACCAGCCTGAATACCCATCACAAGGACAACTGGATAGTGTGTCTTAAAGTAGTGCCAGGCACTGACGTTTAGGAAGGTCCTTGTAGGGAGTGTTTGTTTCTAAAGGTATTAAATGGTGATGTAAGACTCTGATCTCTTTATCTCATGACTAAATGTAGACTGCCTAAAAAAGCACAGCAAAATCAGTTACCACCTTTAGCACAACGTCAAATTAGAAATCAGATCTTGGAAGCTGCTACAACACAGTCTTGGCATCCAAGATCCTAAATAACATGAACTGTACAATTATACATCAATATTCTCATCCTTAAACCTGCCTGAAAATGCTTTCCACTGAGATAGGCTGTTTGTTCTCGTTCTGCATGGTGAGACTATGAACCCTGGGTGGGAAACACTAAAATAGCATCCCCCTCCTCTGCAGCGAGAGGGGTGATGGCCTCATTCTGCGCTGAAGCAGCAGCAGCAGCTCCACCCCCTGCAGTCACGGGGTTGATGCTGGGTCTTTCGAGTCCTGCTGTCCAGAATGGGAACAGTCCCACAGATTTTGTTGATACAGGCATCTTTGCAAGGGAAGCCAACTGGAATTTAACATGAGAAAACATTTTATCTTTGGGGCTAAAGTATTATAAGTTGAGCACAAGCCTTTTTAGGATAAACTCCTAAGTGACAAGTAGTAAGGGAAGTGTGACCTGTGGGGACACAGACCACTGCAGGTGGCGTGTGTGCACTTGGCATGTGTAGACCTGCTTTTGCTCACCCCAGAAGTCAACATCTGAGTGGGTTTGCTGGCGTGGTGGTGGGGAATCCATCTAAACCTACGGCATGGGAAGGGCTTGCTTGCCCGAGTGTCATTTGTAGGGCTGGGAGCTCGTGTCAGAGGTAGCACCCACTGGGCAGCCTCTTCTTAAAATGGTTTTTCCAGAGGTATTACGTTGTCTCACACTTGTTGCATCCTTCCCTAAGTCCCCATGTTTTGTTAGTCCTTGAGTGAGCACTGAAATGCTTGGGTAAAAATGGTATTAGAGAAGAGGGAGTTTATTGTTCGTATTTAATGATCTGAGGATAAAATTAAAGCAGTCTATTTAGGAATGATGTTTTCTGTTTCAGGAGGGTGTGTTATGGTGATTTTCACATCTGTCTTTGCCAGACTTAGTTCCTTGTTTTCTCATGCTGGCTGCAGCTTCCAGATTTGATGTGCCTGGTTGGACAGCTTCTTCTTGTTCTGTGGCAGGGAGGGGAGGCTATGTGGAACTTCCACTGCATCTCCAAGTCCTTGGATTCCTCCTTTCTGCCATTGCATTCGAGCTGCTGCTGATCACGGTGCTGTTCCTGCACCACCTCTGAACTCCAGCCTGTGCTGGTGCAGGACCTCTCATGCACAAGGTTCTTCTCTTCACTCTACCTGATGCTTTGTCGTCTGAGCCAAGTTGGCTCTAAAACTGTCTCTTTGCACTGATTTCAGCTCTTCAACCATTAGATGGTGCAGACAACAACATTCAAACTCCCAGGAGGGTTTGTGGCCACTGGATATTCCCTCTCCCTGTGCCAGGGTTTTCCCTCTCTCCTTAACACTTCTCTCCTTCCCCAGCTGAGCACATGAGTTCCTTTTGCCCATTGGAGAGCGAGGCACGGCAAAATAAAAACAGGCAAGGGGATGAACTGAGGGGGAAGGAGAGGTGTGAGGGTAGTTTGATCCTTTGCACATTACCCAACCACTTACACTCAGCCCTGGAGAGGCAATCAGCCCTGATTCCCAGCTCAGGGAGCATCTTCCTCTGCAGCTGTGGCCCTGGGCAAGCGCTGAGCGGTAGCAGTGGCTTTGGGCAGAACTGGGACAGCGTTATCAAGGAAGCGAGAGCAGTGCTGGCACTCGTTTTCCAACAGACATTTCCTGCTCTCATTTCCCCCTGCAATGAAGGAAATGGTGCTGTGGGGAGTGTGTGCTCTGTTGCTCAAAATGCTTGTTTCTCTCTGGCACATTCTTGCAAGAGGTGTCCAACTGTAAAGATACAGCCCTGGCATTGCTAACTTTGTCCTTGCAGCACACTTTAACCATTCATAACATTGTGGGAGGAAATCTATAAATATAAGGTAGTTTCTTGGGGGAGGGGGGAAGGTTACTGGCAAGGGCAGAAGTAGTTCTTCAAAACAGGACACTTATTTGCTGGACTTTATCATCAGCTCATTCACAACCTTCAGCCTTGTCTTCCCAAATGATTTTATTGTAACACTTGGTCACATTAATTTCTGCCCATTTTGAGATGCTTTTCTGTTTTCAACTATCTTTTCCTTGACTGATTGTTTAGATTTTTGTTTTAAAAAGCCCTATTCAGCCAGGGGGCTTGGGGAAGGAGAGGGTTAATGTAATCCAGTGACTTCAAGCTGTCTCTAAAAAGCATGTGAAAATGTTATTTGTACTTTAAACTTTCCTCAAGCATTATGATTGTAGCTTATAGCCCTCAGCAAGAGCAGTCTTTGCATTTGAGGGATGGAAAAAACCCCTTCAAATATTTATAAATGCCTTAAAGCTTTAGGTGAAGTGTTTGGGCTCTGGTTGTGCCATTTGATTTCCTTCCTGGAAAGCAGAGTATGTGGAGCAGACATGAATGCTGGCAGGGATTTGTGAGCAAGCACTGGGGGTGACAGGAGCTGATGTTGAATTTTGCTGCTGGTGTGGGGCTGGAATTGGTACTGAACTCAACTACATGAGCTGCACACCTGTCAATGGATTTATTTACTCTTTCACTCATGCTGTAAAGGGTTTTCTTCTTTCTTTAAAGCAAGAAGCCTGGGCTGGTGTAGAGTGCTCTGAGTGTCCCGTTGCACTAAAAGGAAACAAAATTCTCTGCCTGAGTGCTTCCCTGCTGAACCAGCTGACATTTACAGGAGAAGTGGGAGTGGAGGGCACCTTCTGCTGCTGCCTGTAATATTTGCTGAGGTGGCTCTGAGACCTCTCATCTCCCATTTGTCTCAGAGCTCTTACGGTGCCAAACAAGGCGCTGCTTCGCAGGTGCGGCGCGCTGCGCTGGCTGACGTCGGTCAGGTATCACCTGCTTGGGATGAGGAGTGGTGAATGGTGACAAAAGAGGCACTGGCAAAAGGTGTTCACGTCAATATTTATTGACCTGTCAATGCTGGGAACAGCTGATCTTCCCACAGGGACGCTTGACACCTGCTACAAGCAGAGCAGATCCTTGGGAGCTGTCAGCCATCCCAGCTGGAGCACGATGTGTTTTGTGTGTATGGGGAAAAGTCCTGCGCTGTCACCTTTCGCTGTGGCACTGCTGAGACTTCTTCCACACTGCAAGTCATTTGCCCATAGTGGAACAGGTTTCCCTTACACCTTTCTTCCAGCGTAGCTGGGAGCAGATGAATGTCCCTGAAGATGCTGGTGGGTTCTCCTGTGCTGTCAAGCTTGCAGCAGGGCACCTCCCTGCTTGGCCTGTGCTTCTGCCAGGGAAGTGGGGGCAAAGCCGTGCACCTGCACTGAGTGCTGGGGTTTCCAGCCCCCCAGCTGGGTGATGGTGATGTTCCCTGTGTCCTTGGCGAGAGCAGGGGAAAACCCTTTTTGGCCTGGATCAACTCCTTGCTGCTATTTCTGAGACAGTGTGCTTTGTTTCTGTCCCTCTCTGCTCTGTTCCATGCCCTGCATCTGTGACAGCTCCTGCTGGCACTGCTTTTAGAGGAGACCTGAGCTCTGTGGGAGACGGGCTTCCCGCTTCTTGGACAGGTTCCCAGTGAGCATCTCCCGAGCAGAGCCTGCCTTCTTGTGAGCTGCATCCCTTCTCCCCACCGTTACCTGCTTATCAGGGTGCACCAGTTCACTTGTCCAAAGTCCCTTCATGCTTTTATCAATAAAATCTCCCAACACCAGATATTCAAGGGCTGGGAGGATTTCTGAAGTGTGCTAATGCCGAAATTTTAGGAACAACTGAAGTTTGAACCTGTGAAAACATTTTTTCTAGTGCCTTACGCTTGTGAATGTTGTGCAATGGATGGAGCTGAGGTGGGACAGAGCGAGGAGCAGCTTCAGTGGTGCAGATCCCTGCACCTCTCCCTCTCCCCTCGCAGGGCCGTGGCAAGCAGGCACCAACAGGTCATCCCTAGCGGCTCGGGGATGCTTTGCAATCCCTTTGAGATCTGGGGTTGGAGAAATGTTTGAGTGTAAGACCTTGTGTTGGCTGGGCTGCTTTTGAGAGGAGCGGTGGGCTCACCTCTGCCTGGTTTGGACTTGGAGGGATTTGGGAGAGACAAAGCTGCTCCAGGACCCCGTGGAAGAGGATATAAGGGGTTGCTCCCAAGCGCACAAGTCGGGGTCAGTTTGCTGCTCCCCACTGAGGCCGTGTTGTTACATACGCTGTATTTATATCGTGCTTTATTTCATTTCAGATTTTGGTTGGCTTAAATGTTGCTAGTTTGTATATTAATAAAGAGGCATTTTAATTACTCCTGAATATGGTGGTTACTCAAAAGCCTTATGGCTTTCAGGATCCAAACGCCCTGCTCAGCTGGATGGATCCTGCGGGGATGCTGGGTCTGTTGCAGGGTGGTGGGAGGTGGGAGCAGGAGCAAGCCCTGGCCCTGGGCAGCAAAAGCTGCTTCCCCTTCTGTGCTTTCAAAATTAGGTCCTCCAAGAGTTTGTCCGTGTCCTCCCGGTGCCGTGCAGGGGCTCAGGGCCATGGGCTGTGTGAGATCAGAGCGTGCTCAGACCCAAGGGATGTGCTGATCTGGTTGAGGCTCTGGTTGAGCAGTGCCAGTGCCATCACCTTGCCATGGGTGCTGGCCAGAGGGGCTGGGTTAGGGCTGTGCTGTGCTGCTGAGTGCCCAGGCCAGCACAGGGCCTGGATTGGCTCCTGCTCCAGTGCACAGAGCAGGCTTCAGCCCACCAGTGACAAGAGGAGTGCATCCTCCTGGCCCCACTACCCCTCCTGCTCCCTTTCCCTTCTCTTCTGATGCCTTGGCTTGGGTGCAGGCAGGATTAACCCAAGGAAAAACACAGAGTGGTTCCGATGCATGGTTTTTATTGACTTTTAAAAAACAAAATTGTTTTAAGACAGTTGTGTGCAGAAGTACCCACGTACACAGAGGCTACGGGCAAAGCCGCCTGCCCGCGCCCAGCCCTAGCTCGGAGCGCTGGCCTCTCCCGGCGGGGCGGGAGGCGATGGGTGCTGGATCAGGCACCGCGTGATGAAGCCCCACCTGTGCCAGGAGGTGAGCGTGGGCCCCTCGGCCCTGCCCGTAGCCCCTGCCCACACCTCCTCTATGTACAGTACAGTGGTGCTCGCCGCGCCCGCCGCGCGTGCAGCGCGTGCCTCGTGCGCGGGGCCGGCGGCCGCTCTGCCGGAGAAACGAAAGTGGTCGCGAGTCCTTGTGGGACAGCTTAAATAAAAAATAATAATAACTGTAAAAAACAAACAAAAAAGAAAAACAGGGAGGGAAACGAAATTAGCCACAAAATAAAAATACTGTCAGGGCAGTCAGGCATCGCGAGCGCACCCTTTGCCGGATGCTGGCACCGCGGTGCCAGTGGGTTTGGTACCCAGGTTTGGTATCTGGCATCTCTGCTTGATTGTCTGACCTGGGGACGGGAGCTGATCCAGCCTCATCTCACTGGATTTGCCTCCTCAACCAGACCTGGCTGCATCCCTGTTGCCCCCAGCAGCACTTCCCAGCTAAGACCCAGCCTGCTCAAGGCAGGAAGCAGGTACAACTGCCAGAGAAATTGGCCGAGCCCCTACCGCCGGCGTGGGAGTGGGCACAGCCCAGCTTAGCCAACAGGAGATAGTCAAGGCACTCATTGTTGCTCGTGGTTTTGTGGTTTGGGTTTTTTCTTCCCCTAAAAGACACCAACCCAGGAAGGTGAGGACCAGGGCTTGCTGCAATTTGCCTTCACGTCCCAGGGTTCCGAGCAGAGGGTGGGGGCTGGCTGTGGCAGTCGCAGGGTGCGGGTGCACTGCTTGTGGTGGGGCAGCACCACTTCTACCAAAACCCACCAGGAAACTCAGGGGTTTAAAGCCCTGCAGATATTAAAGATTCATTTCCCCAGCCCAGGGGATGCTCAGTGCCTGCTCCAGGTGACCCAAACCCTTGTATTTTACAACTGTGGAGGGAAAACTCAAAAAAATAAAGAAGAAAACCCTGAAAAAACAACCAAACTGAAGCAAAGAAACAGGTAAGAGTCCACTACAAAAAAAGCAGTTACAAAAGGGCAAAAAAAATAATTCCAAGCCCCCCAAAAAACCCTATGGTGATTGTTCCTCAAACAACTATTGCAACCAGGTGGTGCGGGCAGGGCTTCTGCCAGCCAGGCTCCAGCCCCTTGGCACCTCGGTGCTTTGCCGTCACCAAGAGAGGCCGGTCCCATGATTGCCTTTTTCTTGAGCTTTCCAGCATGTCCTAAAAAAAACTCCACCCGCCTGACTGACCCAAAGAAAGTGGTTTTAATGACACCCCTGGTGAGGCCATTTCCTTCTGCATCTCCCCATCCCGTGCCCTGGAGGGCACCAGCTTTGCCAGGCTGGAGTAAACCAAGACCCACCCTCACCAATGGAGCAAAGACTTTGGGATTTCAGCTTCTCACCAGAGCTGTCTGTTCATAGCAATACAAAAGCAAAAGCACAGTTCATTCACCCACTAAAGCTATCTCTAATCTGGTTTTTCCTAGCCTGAAAGTGAACGGAAATCCCATCTCCTCCCCTCTGGCGAGGCCTGACCTGCTGCTGCATCCCACATCCCTCGAGCATCCTGCAAGCGCTCGCAGAGCCCAGCTGGAGGGACCAAGCATCTGCTCCTGCGTATTTCTTAGCTGCCTTTTGCCTCTTTGCTCCTGGAATCCATCCTATGCTTCCTCAGGCATTTAGAGGAACCCTGAAGCTGGGGTTCCTCTCCATCCCCCAGCTTGGCTGTGCCGGCAGCCACCAGCCTGCAGCCAAACATCAGTGATGCTTAACTTCCCGCAGCTGCCAGCTCCTGGTGATGGATCCACATGCTCACAACCAACCCGGGACCTGCCTTTGTGCCAGGAGTCTCCTCCAGGGAAGGAACAGCATTGGCTGCCCCAGGTGAGTAAAAAAATCCAAAACCAAAAGAAAGGAAGAAAGCAGCAGCTGGTTCCACTGGTGAGGCTGCTCGGCCGCCACGTCTCCCAGTGCTCGCGGGCTCCCCAAAGTCACCTGGCTTTGGTGAAGGGGGGGATGTGTCTTGTTTTAAAAAGAGCAGCATTTGGTTTGACTGTAAAGAGATGCGAGGCGGACGCTGCCGCCGCCCGGTCAGTCGCTGATTGTGTTTACAAAGTCTTCCTCGCTGGGTTCCTTATAATAATAATAATAATAATTAAAAACGAAAAGCAAAAAGTTTCCTTTAGCTCTGAACCTGATTGGCTGCTGGAGGCACCAAATATCACTGGGGGGGCTCCGGCGGTGGCTCGGGGCCACGCTGCCCACCCGGTGCTCATCGCCCGAGGCTGCCAGGGCGACCCTCGCCCTCTGCCCCCGCGGGCAGCCGGGCCGCGGCAGGAGAGCCGGAGGAACCCTCAGTTCCCCCGGTAAACCTCGATCTTGCTGGTTTTGGCCAGCATGTCGATGATGTGCGCCTCGAAGTCCGCGTCGTGCACCCCTGTCTTCCTGAACTCCCCAGCGTAGCGGTTGTTCTCCCAGTAGTGGTGCCAGTTGCCCCGGCTGTCGGCACCGAAGCCAAAGACGTTCACCTGCAGCGGCGAGGAGCGGGGTGAGCCCAGCCCTGATCCCCTCGCCAGGCTGGGAGACCCTCTCCAGCTGAGCACCCACTGTGCTGCTGGGGGAATCTCATACCATGCTAAAAATGTGCATCCCTCTGCACAGCCTTCCCATCACTCAAGGGTGCCCATCACTGTCGTGTCAGGCAACCAGAGCAAGTGAAACTGCTGCAGTTGGACCCAAAGAATCATAGAATTATAGAATGGTTTGGGTTGGATGGCACCTTAAAGCCCATGCAGTTCCAACCCCCTGCCATGGGCAGGGACACCTCCCACTGGATCAGGGGGCTCAAAGCCCCATCCAACCTGGCCTTGAACACCTCCAGAGAGCAGCCCTGGGGCAGCCACCACTTCTCAGCACCCTCACAGTGAAGAGTTTCTTCCTAATGTCTAATCTAAATTTTCCCCCTTCCAGTTTAAAGCTGTTCCCCCTCATCCTGTCACTCCCAGGCCTTGTAAAAAGCCCCTCCCCAGCTTTCCTGGAGCCTCTTTCAGTACTGGGAGGCTGCTCTAAGGCCCCCCTGGAGCCTCCTCTTCTCCAGATGAACAACCCCAACTCTCTCAGCCTAAGTAGGGGTTGCTCACTCCCTGAAGAAGCCACCTCCCTCCTTAACTCTGCAAGGCTCAGGATCCCAGCAAACCCACCCTGTGCCAGCTGAGACCCCGCAGCACATCTGGGACCTAACGGCCTGGACAAAGTTCCCCAAGGAGCCATCACCCACCTCGTCGCAGACATGAAGGGCGAAGAAGAGCACCAGCATGCCAGTGGAGGGGTAGCGCCCGTGGTGCTCCGTCCAGCGGTCGTGGATGTACTTGAAGAAGGCAGGGTTGTAGATCTGCACCTGGGAGCACGGGCTGGGGTCAGCACTGGAGCCCCAGCCTCGCTCCCTTCGGCATCGGCCACCCAGGAACGAGCACCAAGATGTGCACAGGGGACCTCAGGGGAAGATGAGGTGACGGCAGCCAAACAGGTGCCTTGGGCTGAGTCTCCCTTACCTTTTCTTTGTCCACCCGCAGAAAAGGCTTCACAGGCGCATATGTGCTGGGAAAAAAAGGTGGAGAGGCAGGTGAGCTCCTGGTGGATCCCTGAACCTCAGCCCAAGCTGCCAAGGGAGCAGCTCCAGGGGATGACTGGGAGGGAGAAACCAATGAATCCCAACTGCTCCCCAGGGAGCAGCCCCAGCGACAGGGGAGCGGCCAGCCCGGTGCTGCCGGTGCCCGCTGGGTACTTACAACCTGATCTGGCCGGTAGAGAGGGCACTGGCGATCCAGAGCAGGTCCAGGGTTTTGAAGGGCACCAGCACGAAGCTGACGTTGGCGGGCAGGTTCTTGGCACTCTCAGGGTACATAAAGTGGTGTGTGGTCCGACCGCCCACGTCACCCTCGAAACCCACTGTGGGGGCCTGGTTCATCCTGTGGAGAGAGCGTGGGGAAGGTGTCACCCCTCTCCCAGCCACCTTGGCAGATGACACAAGTGTCTCTCGCTGCTGAGGAGCAGTTTCCCAGGAGCAGTTTCCCAGCCCCAGGGAGCCAGTGGGGCAGGACCTGCTCCTGTCCATCCCAGCACCTGCTGGGACCCGTGATGTGGCTCCTGGACCAAGCAACTGGTGCCAGGTTGTGGCATACAGCACAGGGACAATCCCCAACAGTGGTCCCCTGCCCTCACCGCATGATGAAGTCGTGCCCATCGATCTCTGGTCCATAGCCAGAGCCACGCAGGTTGCCCGAGTTGCCCACCACGGCGCAGCGGCGGCAGTGGTGCAGGTCGCGGGAGCGGTAGGGATCCTCGCCCGGCACGATCTGGAAGAGCTTGCTCAGGACCTCGTGGGTGTTGTGGGACTTGAACTGGGGCTGCAGCATCTGCAGGGGCGGAAGGAAAGAGGAGGGGGCATCAGCCAGCGGCCCCCTCCTCGCCTGCGGAGGAGAAAGCTGCTCATGTCAGAGCGGGCAGCTGGGGGACCCATCCCCTTTGCTCACCATCCACCACCTCTGGACATCGGGTGGCAGGTCCATGTTCTCCTTGGTCCACACCGGGGAGACAGCGCCATCGTAGCGCCCATCAAACCAGTCGGCAGCCCCGGCGTCCTCGGCCGGGCAGCGCCGGCAGGCGCAGCCCCGGGGGTACAGCCCGCCCTTGCTGAGCCGCTGCGCGCCGGCGTAGCCGGGCACCAGCTTCACCCGGTGGATGCCGCCCAGCCCGCCAGGGTCCAGGTAGGCGATGCTGTGGTGGGAGTAGGTGAAGAGGAGGGACATGACGAAGACGAGCAGGAAGGCGGTCGAGAGGAAGCAGAAGCGCAACGAGCACTTCATGGTCGGCGGGCGGCTGAGCTGGGGAGGGCGCCCGCTGCGGCATAGGGCTCGGGCATAGGGCACGGGGTGGCGTCAGCCGGCCAGCAAGGCTCCCTGTGGGACCAAGAGCTTTAAATCACCACGGCTGCGGCGTGGAACACGCAGAGCTTCGTGTCCCACCGCACCAGGCCCCTACCTGCCAGGCTGCAGCTTTCCATCCGCGTGGTCCAGCCGCAGCGAGGGCCCCCGGCGGCTCCGCGTGCCGGGCACGGAGCATCTGCCAGCGAGCCCAGCAGCGCGGGGTCCGGCACAGCTCGGCGCACCAGCCTCAAGCACGGCACCACGCCTGGGCTGCTCCTCCAGGTCCTGGCCCCAGCTGGCTCTTGGCTGCAGTGGTGCTCATCGTGCCCGGGCTTTAGCTGATGCGCTGGCACGCTGCCCTCCGCCGCTGGCTCGGGAACACGGCCATGACGATGCCGCTCTGGAGGGGAAAGGAGGGCATGGGGTTAATGGAATCATAGAATCATGGAATGGTTTGTGTTGGAAGGGACCTCAAAGCCCATGCAGTTCCAACCCCCTGCCATGAACACTTCCCACTGGATCAGATTGCTCTAAGCCCCATCCAGCCTGGCCTCGAACACCTCCAGGGATGGGGTAGCCAAGACTTCTCTGGGCAACCTGTGCCACTGACTCTCCACCCTCACAGTAAAGAATTTCTTCCTAATTCTCAATTTCCAAAATCTTCCCCTTTCCAGTTCAAAGCCATTCTCCCTCGTCGTATCGCTCCAGGCCCTTGTAAAAAGCCCCTCCCCAGCTTTCCTGGAGCCTCTTTCAGTCATGGAAGGCTGCTCTAAGGTGTCCCTGGAGCATTCTCTTCTCCAGGCTGAACAACCCCAACTCTCTCAGCCTGTCCTCATAGCAGAGGTGCTCCAGCACTTTGAACAATTTTGTGGCCCCCCCTGGACCTGCTCCAACAGTTCCATATCCTCCTTGTGTTGGGAATTCCAGAACTGCACACAGAACTCCAGGTGAGGTCTCACCAGAGCAGGTCAGAGGGGCAGAATCCCCTCCCTGGCCCTGCTGGCCGCGCAGCTTTGGATGCAGCCCAGGCCATGGTTGCCCTTCTGGCTGCAAGAGCACATTGCTGGCTCATGTCCAGCTTCTCATCCCCCAGCACCCCAAGTCCTTGTCCCCAGGGCTGCTCTCAGTCACATCATCTCCATCCTATATTGATACCAGGGGTTGCCCTGACCCAGATGTGGGACCTTGCTCTTGGCCTTGTTGAGCCTCATGACGTTAAGGGACGTTGACACACAGGGCAGAGCTGCACTGAGTAGGAGGAAGGTGCTGGGGGACCAAGGAGGTTGTTTATTCCCCACTGAGTGTCACAAAACGACCCCCAGCCCATCTGAATAGCAGGACTGTGGGGGATGAGAAGTCCCCAAAGGGGACCAACAGGCATGAGGTGTGAAGAGAGCCGAGATGCTGGCACTGCCCATCCGTGCTGGTTTCTCACTGGGGGAAATCCTGGCAGCTCCCAGGATGTGCCCTCCCTGTCTCTGCCAGACAAAGGCTCAGCCATGAACTCGTCTCCAGAGCTGAACAAGTGGCTCCTTTCTGTAGGCTCAATGCTTCTTCTCTATCAAGCCACAAGCAGCCCCTCCACAACCCTCTTCACCGGCTGCCACTGCCACCAGGACAGATGAGAAGCAGCTGGTTTGCAGCCTGATGGGTGCCCTGGGTGCCGATGCCAGCAGCTGTCCCCCCTCCACGTGACCACATCCTCGGGGAAGGTCACCCGCCTGCCCGTGATCCCGGCGGGTAAAAATAGCTGGGGCAGAGGTGCCGGCGCTTGCGCCTGGAGAGGGACAGGAGCAGCAGCCAAGCCCCTCGAGCCGAGGGGGGGGTCAAAGCCAGAACCCCACCTCAGCCAAATTAAAAGGCTGAAAAATCCCTTTTTAACACAACCACGGAGCTGGGACAGGATCCTTCACCCTGATGGCAAGGAGAAGTGAGCCCCCTGGGACTTTTGGGGAAGGGGATGCTGCCCCTCCCCAAAGCCAAACCCTGCAGCAGCATCACCTCCACAGCTCAGCCCTGGTCCCAATTAAGCCAGCACTAATTAGGAGCTGGCAGCCACTGGGATGCTTCTTTCCTACAAAGAAAACATCCTCCAGAAGGCGCTGGCTTCCTTACCAGGGATGGAGATTGCTGAGCTCCCCAAAAAGCTCCTTGCCAGGACGAGGGACACCTTAGCTTAGACCAAAAATCCCAGCCCCCATACTGCAGGCAGGGATGCCTCCTGCCCAAATCATTAACCCACTGTCAAATATTTGTCCAAGCAGTGCCAAGCTTTAAAGCAAAGAGCCAGAAACCGGGTGCACATCCCAGGAACAGTTGTTGTCCAAGACTTTTCCCCGGCTCAGGGAGGGTTCAATATGCCTACGCGGCAAAAGCGTGGCCAGCGAGTGACTGCGGTGAGCGTCCTGGGTTGCTGCCAGTGGAAAAAGCAGGGGTGGTTGTTAAAGGGAGTGTTTGCTTCTTGGGGAATTTGGGACAAAGCCAGTAAAAAAGCTATATAAACCCCACCCCCGTCCCGGATGCAAAATGCTGGAAGATTTTGGAGGTAAAAGGCAATTCTGGGCTGTTTTTAGCTGGGATGTGGTGAGGACACCAAGCAGGATGGGCTGATTCCCTTTCCCCTGCTCCCACCACTCTCTGTCCCATGGGACTTTTTAAAGGCTACAGGAAATCAGCTATCACGGGCTCATAGTATTTTTGTCTCCAGTGAAAGGGAGAATATCCCTTTCCCAGCTCCCCAGCCCAGCCTGGGTCCTGCATGCTGCATCCTCATCCCATGGTCATCCAGAGCTTGTTTTGTACAGCCCCATCCTGGGCTCTCCCAGAGCTGCCCCCCACCACAGGCAGGGAAAAACCATTCTCCAGCCCAGCTCATGTGCATTAAAGCATCCTTAAATACCAGTGGCTTATTTGAGTCATCACTTTCCTAGCAGGGGCTGGCAGCTATTTCCATCTGCACTGGTCCTTACAGACCCCAGCATCCATAATATCCCAGCATTAACCATTCCTTCCCTGTCAGCTCTCAACGTCAAACCCAACCTGCCTCTGCCAAATAAAACCCTGCTGGCTGGGGGCATTGCAGGGGCTCTTTGCACCAGGTTTGGATGTTTCCTTCTTAAAATAACTGGGGATTTGGGGATTTGTTCTGTAATGAGTGAGCCTGGCAACACAGCGATACCATTAAATACCCTCCAGTTCCCAAATTCATCCTCTGCTCTCCTTAATCGCCTCCTGAAGACCATGTGCTCCTCAAACATGAGTTTCTCTTTGATTGCAAGAGCTAACGAAGCAAGGCTATTAAAATGTCCCGGGAAATCACTCCACTGCTTTTACAGCTGGATGATTTTTCCAATCATATAAGCTTTCATTTCGGGATGAATGCTGGAGCGATGTGACCGACAGCCCCAAGGCATGGAGGATGCCTTCTCCTTCCCCATCGGTTGAAATGCCACCAAGCACACCCCCCCACTTTGCTTTTTTAGGTCTTGTTGGCTTTATTTGCTCATTTCTGGGATGTCCTGAGGTTGCTGGCACCGATTTACTTGCCGATAAATGGCAGGGTGGGTGAAGGAAGGAGCCGGCACCAGGAGCTGGGATGCCACAAATCTTGGGGAAGGGAGAGAAGGGGAGGAGAGGCAGCACTGTCTTGCCCACTGCTGCTCCTCCTGGGACTGCTGGGGCTCAAAATTCCCTCAGGAAATGCACCCCTGGGTGTCCAGGTGCCACCTGTCCTGTGGGACATCACCTCTGCCACCACCAATCCTGCTGCTAGAGCAGCACCTGGCTTTTGCAGGTGGAGGAGGGGGAAACACACAAGGACCATCCCCATGCCAGACTGGCACCCCTCTTGCTGTAAGGGGTGGAAATAAATGAGATTTTAAGGTTGGTTTTTTTTCAACAAGGAAGTGAGTGGATGCAAGTTGAGTCTTCTCCTTCAGCCCCAGGGAGAAAGACACGCCTTGCAGTGATTTGCCTTACCCAGTGGTTTCAGGCCAGGCTTCAGCAAGGGGGATTACTACAAAAACACCAACAAAATCACTCAAATTTGCTTTTTCCCATGCTCTGAGTGGCTGCCCAAGGCTGCAGCCCCCCCAGGTGCTGCTTTAGCCGGGGAGTGTGCGCCCGCTTGCCTGCGCCGTGGCTGTCAGCTCACGTTAGCTCACGGCTCCACGGGGGAACCTCCTGGGGGCAACACAGGAGGGGACAATGCTCCCATCCTTCTGCGTTACTTGGCTTCCACAGCCAAACTGAGATCCTGCAAGTAAAGTGGGGTTAATTAAAAAGGTCCTTCCCTGCACCACTCAGCCAGAGGGATCATATTTTCCTCTCATTTTTTTTTTAATTCTTCCCTGGAAGCCGGATGGGAGAGGGAGCAGGGAGCAAGCCTTGCGTTGGTATAGGATGTTTCTCCCTGTCGTTAAGCAATGCCATGAAGAATGGATGGGCAGTGGTAGCTGGGCACCAGGTATTAACATGAGAAGCCAATTTCATGGGTTAAGCCACCGCCACACCCCGATGGCAGCAAGGACCTGGTAATGTATTCTTCATCCTTTTAATTAATCATACTCTTACCAGCCAGCTCAATCAGCTAATGGAGCTCAGTTAATTGGGTTTTCTGTATTTTAAAGCCTCCTCTCACCCAGCAATTCCAGCGTTTCCTCGTGCCTGGCATCTGGAGGGGTTATTTCGGGCTGATCCCTCAGTGCTGGGATGGGGCCAGGAAAAAGCACAGGAGGCGAAATCCCCACCGTGTCACTGGGTGGGCTCCAGCCTTTACCAAGGCCTTTTCCTATGGGATCTGGGGTCACAGGGGAGATCCCAGCAGTGGGAAAGCTGAGAAAGGGGTGCTCCCACCCTTGCCAGTGGATGGGGCTTGCAGGGACCAGTCCAGTAGCATCCCAAGCCCCTTGGCTCGCACGCAGTACTGCAGGGACTCTCCAGGCTGACAGGGGTGGGGGGGGGGGGGATGCTGGATGTGGGAGCTTTGGCTGTGGAGTCCATCTGGCAGCCCTTCTCCCCCCGGAAAAACCACACACTGGCAGGAGCAGGGGAGGCAGCTGAGCACCCGCACAGCTCACATGCAGGGACTCATTGGGATTGGCGAGCCACGTGCGCCAGCCCACGCAGCTGATGCCCCTGTGCCCCAGAAGGGACACTCCTCGGCCATCTGCCAGCACCCACCGCTTCCTCCAGCTTCCCGCAGCCCCCTCCTCTCCCTGGGCTGCTGTGGGAAAAAAGGGGAACCCCAGCCTCTGCAGTCCAGGGGGTTGATAAGCCCAAGGCCATGCTCACTGCGTGGCCCCATTATCCTCCTCTCCGAGGAGGAACAGGCAAGGAAGGAAGGGGCACTTGCTGCTCAGCCAGATACACCAGGGAGAATGTTGCCCCCGCCAGCCCCCAGCGCCCGCAGACCCAGCCAGAGCCGAGGGGCAGATCCAGCCCTGCTGCCCTGCACCCCAGACACCTGGCCCAGAGCCCCCAGTTTGCACCAACTGCCCCAGCCCCTGGGTCCCACTGAGCTGGGTTCCAGGAAGCCACTGGCTCAGGTCCCACCAGGTCAGGTCCCACGAGATCATGTAACACCAAGCCACCGGGTTATGTACCTACAGATCACACACCACCAAGCCACCGGCTTGCATACCACAACGCCACGTACAACTGGGTCAAGTACCACCAAGCCATTGGGCTGGGTACCACCAAACTGGGTCCCACTAATGCCCCAGCGGAGCAGATGAGGCAGAGCATGGTGCTCACCACTTCCCACTGCCTCCTCCTTTTGTCCGTCCACCCCGCAGCTCCCCTTGCAAAGCCACTGTGTCCTGCAAGCAGCCACCTGCCCACTGCTGGTCAGTTTTCCATCTTGCCCTGAAACAGCAACAGGCTGGGATCAGCGGGCTCTGCCCCGTCCATGCCCCCCCTCACCTGCCATAGCAGGGCTGCACCCCACAAACACCCCCAAATCAATCTCCCCCCATACTCAGCCACCTCAAGGATGCAGCCACGGTGGGTGCACGCACGGTCCCTGGCCAGGGCAGGGTCCAAGCTCACTCCCCATCATCCTGAGCCTCCCCATCGGCGGCAGCAGTTGCCACGAAGGATCGCTCCCGCTCCACCATCGCAGCTCATTTTCCCAGCACACCCGTTAGGTTCACGCTCGATGCCTCACTGGGAAAATATGTGCAGGAGTGCAGGATGGGCGGATGCTGTGCCAGGAGGTGCTGCTGCTGGCCATGGCCTTTTGCCCAGGGAAGGCAAGTAGGAGTGCAGGGCTCCCCTGTCCCCTTCCCTGGGGCTCAGCAGCATCGAGGGCTGGAGGTGGTGGAATCCCAAAGGCTTTCGAGGGCTGGTTGATGGTTCCCCTGGGATACAGCCTGAACAGGGAACTGCAAACCCTGTGCATGCTGCTGAGCAGCCTGGTGCTGGGGTTTGCTCCGCTTGCAAGCAGTGCTGAGAGGCCACTGAACTCGTTAGGAAAATCATACCTATGAGATTTGATAGCAGGAATGTTACCAAAGGTGCCCCCAACCAAAAGCCATCGATCCCAGCACAGCCCAGTTACTGCCAGGGACTCTCATTAAATGTAAAATTAGAGCAGCTCCACCGGTGAGGGAACTCAACTTCTCTCTGCTGGCTGGGGCTCTGCTCAAGCACTCAGGGAGAAGGGGGAGCATTTGCATTTTTCTGATTAGCCCAATTACTGTTGCAGATCAGGAGTCCCTTGCCAGAGACGTGGTGGCACCCAGACCAAAGTGTCTGCAGCTTGCTCTGGTTTCCCAAGAGGGACTGCTGTGGGGGTTATTTTAGAGTCCCAGCACTGAAATACCCATCCAGTAAGAAAATAAAGATCCATATTGCACAAATGCATGTATATAAATAAAAGAATTGTGTCTGTATATTCACCATTCATCCATGTGCGGTTTTGGGGGTATCTCTGGGAACTTTGCTGCAGAGCTGGGACACAAATTTCTTGTAGTCTCCAAAAAAAGCTCTCGGGAGATGCTGATAGCAAAGAGAGATGTAAAGCCAAAAGACTCCCCCAGGGACTGAAGTGGAGCCTGGCAGGGCAGCAAGAGGAGCTCCCCAGCCTCTCCCACCACATCACAACCCCGCAGGGACCAGAGTGCTCCAATAAATCACAGCCCATTGAGAAGCACCCAAGCCCACCGAACTGCTGAAGAGCAACTAGCAGCTTGCACTCTTGCAAGAATTAAATGCAACGGGAGGAGATGAAAGCCATTAAGCTGCCGGGTCCCTGCCACACGCTGAGCCAGGCGGTACCCAGCGTGCCAAGAGCCAGTGGGGAAAACCATCACAGCCTCGGTGCTATCAGAGTTTTTTTTTTGCAGAAATGCAGCAGTTTGGAGCTTGTTTGGGCATGGAAATTCAAGCCCGAGTTGGTTCCCTGGGCGTGTGGCTGCCGGGGCTCTCCCTGCCTGCCTCCTGCGAAGCGTGGGCGAGCGAGCAGAGCGCGTCTTGCCATTCCCTGGAACCGCCATGAGCTCCTGGGAGGAGAGGGAAACGCTGCTGACAGGCAGCTGCCTCGCACAACCGGCAGCAGGGCCGCTGCTCGCTGCCAGATGGGGACAGACAGACAGCCAGACAGCCAGGCACGCACACGGCGGGAGGGAGGGGGACGCCAGCCAAGGCAGCCCAAGCTTCACCGCTGCGGATGCGACATCTGGCTCTGATCAAAGGGGAAGGAAAAGGAAAACCAAGCCCAAAGCGCTGAGCAACTTCCCGTCTCCGCTCCCCACCCTGGCCAGGATGCAGCTGGTTGGGGCAGCACTGGATACTGGGCCGGGGGGGGGGGACACAACCCGGCCCCAAGCCTGGTGGGGGACCTCTGGATAATTGGGGGAAAACCCACCTCTGCCAACTCGGAGCCTGCCCACTTTCCTGGAGGGAAGTTCAGCAAGTTGGAGGGATTTGGTGTTATTTGGTTTCCCCCAGCCATGTTTTCTGCTCTCTCGCAGCAGGACGGATTCCAGCTCACCCACTGCCCGAGCGCCGTCTGACTCCTCAAAACTTCTCCTGCTTGGATGGGGGCCCCCTCACACCAGGGAAACATTTGAGAGTTTTGCAAGAAGTGCTCTGGTTCTGCAGCTCAAACAAACCTTCGCCTTCCCCCTGCGCCGGCAGCACCCGAGCCCCTGGCGCATGTGGGCAACCTGTGCATCGCCAGGCTCTAAAAGCCAGGCTCCAGCACCAATCCTGCTCTGGCAGCCGAGCCTCGGCCAGGGAAACACACCACAACACCAGGACAGGCTGACTGTATCCTATGCCAATGCCTGTGCTGGCACCCAGCACACACAGACGCAGGCAAGGGACCTCTCCGTGCTTGGAGACAGTCTCCTACCCTGTCCCCAGGGATGCTCACGCTGTGTTTGCGAAATCCCGGCAAGGGAACGCCCAGTGTCACACCGCCATGTGTCACACTGCTGACAGGCACAGTGGCACTGGTGGGGATGGGGCACCCACAGCCAGTCCTCCCAGCCTGGTCCCCTCTGTGGCCACCCCAGCTCTGCCCCCAGCATTCCCCCGGATCTGGGCCCCGCAGCACCACTCCAGGGCACCTGGCTGGAGAGGGGCAGCTCACCCGGGTTGTGGGGAGGAGCCCCAGCCCTGGTACTGCACCAGAGGCAAGCATCCTTCCCGGGGCAAGTGCATCCTCCCGCCCGCAGCACCCTGGGGATGCACCCCAGGGCTTGGATGGTGCATCCTCCCAGAGGCCAGCACCCCATTGGGCCAGCGTATCCTCCCAGGGGCCAGCACCCCAGTGCTCGGGCCAGCACATCCTCACAGCACCAGCATCCTGGTGCCCGGGCCAGCAGTCCAGGCCAGCACATTCTCCCAGGACCAGCACTCCAGGACTGTGTCCAAGACCGGTGCCAGAGCATCCTCCCGGGGCCAGCACCCAGAGCCAACACATCCTCCCGGCGCCAGCGCATCCTCCCAGGACCAGCGCACATCCTCCCGGGGTCAGCGCCCGTTACCAATGCATCCTCCTCGGACGAGCACCCGGGGCCAGTGCACGTCCTTCCGGGGCCAGTGCACATTCTGGGGCGAGCATCCCGGGCCAGCTCATATCTTCCCAGAGCAAGCACTCCACGGCCACTGCATCCTCCTAGGGCCAGCGCATCTCCTCCTGGACCCAGCACCCAAGGCCAGCACGTATCGTCTCGGGGCCAGCATATCCTCCCGGGGTGAGCATCCCGCGGCCAGTGTATCCTCCTGGGGCCAGTACCCAGGGCTAGTGCATCTCTTCCCGGGTCTAGCGCATCCTCCCGGGAATGAATGGAATGTAGCTCGGTGCGTGTTCCCCAGAGCCACCACCCCGCGCCGGGACCGCCACCCCGCGCCGGGGCAGCTCCTGGCCACCCCCACGGTGCCTCCCGCCCCCCGGTACCTGTGCGGCTCCGGTGCGGCCCCGCCGCTGGGCGCTCCCCGGCGCCGCCACCGCCCTCCGCGCCGAGCGGGGCCGGGCCGAGCGGGGCGGGGCGGGGCGAGCTGGCAGCCTGGGAGATGTAGTCCTGGGGCTGGTGGGACTTGTAGGAGGCGAGCGACCGCCTGCACAGCTCGGCACACCGACATCCCGGTATCCCCCCATCCTCGCTATCCAGCCTGGGACACCGGCATCCCGGTACCCAGCGTGGGACACCCACACCCCTGGTGCCCACCCTGGGACACTGTCATCCCCGGAGCCCAATTCAGCACATGGGCACCCCCCGGTACCCACCTCGGCGCCCACTACAGGACACTGGCATCCCCTGTTACCCGCCCCGGCACATCAGCATCTCCCAGTACACATCCGGGAGAGCGGCAGCCCCGGTGCCCACCCTGGGACATCAGCATCCCTAGTATCCACCCCTATGCTCGCTCCAGGACATGGGCATACCCCAGTACCCATCCCGGTACCCATTTCGGCACATCGGCATCCCCTGGTGCCCATCTCGGTACCCACCGGGGTACATCGGTATCCTCGGTACCTAGCCCGGTACCTACCCCGGCACATAGGCACACACCGGTACGCAGCTCGGTACCCACCCTGGCACATCGGCATACCTAGTACCCAGCCCAGTTCCCATCAGGGCACATCAGCACTGCCCAGAACCCACCCGGGGCACCGGCATCTCCGGTGCCCAACCTGGCACATCGGCATCCCTGTCACATAGTCTGGTACCCCGCCCGGTACCCAAACCGGTGCCCATCCTGGGAAATCAGCAACCCCCGGTGCCCAGCCTGGCACATGGGCAACCCCCGGTGCCCACCCCGACGCCCGCCGGGCGCATAAATCTCCCCGCCCCGCCCTCCCTAGCCCTCACCCCCTCTAGCCCTCATCCTCAAGTTGCCCCTGAGGGCCGGGGGTGGTGACAGGGATGCCCCAAGGCATAAGGGGATGCGCACCCCGCCGGGACCCACGAGGGGCTGTCCCTCCCGCACCTCCCGGGGGCGCAGCGGCGGGGCAGGGGCGCATTGTGCCTTTAAAGCGGCCGCGCAGTGCATTCTGGGAGTTGTAGTTCTTTTTCTAGGCGGCTCAAGCAGCGGGCGCGAGGGTCCCGGCGGCACTGGACTACAACTCCCAGCAGTCATCGCGGCGGCGCGTCTGCCCGGCGGCGGCTGGAGTGGAGACGTGCTGCTCACGCGGGGCCGCGCGATGCATTCTGGGAGTTGTAGTTCTCCGCGGGGGCTATTCCCGTAAGCAGACGCTGGGGTGCCGGGAGGCCTGGACTACAACTCCCGTCAGGCCGCGCGGCGGCAGCGGGGCTCGGCGGAGCGGGCGGCGATGGCGGCGGAGTGGAGCGCTCTGCTGTTGACCTGCCAGCGCGGCGGCTGCGCGGCCGCCCTGCAGCGAGGCAAGCGGCGGGGCTGGCGCTGGCGCTGTGTCCGCGGCGGGGCGGGCGGTGCCAGCGCTCAGGCTGTCGCTCGGCAGAGCTGGAGTCGCGGCGGCTGCGAGGCGGGCTGGGCCCGCGCCCTCCCGCGCTGCTCCTGGCCCTGGAGGACCCCTGGGCGCGCCTGGGCAGCGGCGGCGCCACCCTCAACGCTCTCCTCGTCGCGGCCGAGCGGCTCAGCGCCCGCGCCGGCTGCACGGTGAGGGGGAGCAGCCCCTGGGGGGGACTGGGGGAGCTAGGGGTGACCGTGAGGGGGGCAGCCCGTAGTGGGGCTGGGGCGGAGCGGAGGGGGGGGGGCAGCCTATGGTGGGCCCAGGGGGTAGAGTGGGCAGCCCCTGGTGGGCACGGAGGGTGCGGGGGGGTGCTGCGAGGTCAGACCCTGTTGGACTTGGGGCAGCCAGGGGAGAGCAGGGGAGGAAGCCCCTGGTGGGGATGAGGTGGGGCAGAGGACAGCGGGATGAGGGTGCAGTCCTTGGTGGGCGCGGGGAGTGGGGGAGTCGGGGGGCAGCCCCTGGGGGGAGCATGGGGGAGTGGAGGGGCAGCCGCTGATGAGGGCAGCCCCTGGTGGGGCCGTGGGGGGAGCAGTCCCTGATGGAGATGGGGGAGCGGCAGGAGTGGGGGTGGGCCAGGTTGTGGGGGGAACAGGGGGCAGTATAGGGGGCACCCCCTGGTGGGGCTGGAGGAGGGCGGGTTTGGACCCTGTAGGGATCAGGGGGAGCAGGGAGCACAGCCCCTGTTTGGGAGCAAGGGCAGTAGTGAGTGTAGCCCGGTCGAGGTGGGACCGGGTTTGAGGGGCAGGTCCTGGTGGGCCGAGGGGGAGCAGAGGGTAGTGGGGTGGGGAGGCCAGGAGCAGGAGTGCAGGCCCTGCTGGGCCCAGGGGACTGAGAGCTGGGTGGGCTGTCCCGTCCCCACTGATTGTCACTGTCTTATCCCCGCTGACTGTCCTTGCCCTGCCATCCCAGGTGGTGACAGCTGATGTGCTGAGGGACGCCCGCATCCTCATTCTGCACATGGTGAGAGCTGCTCCACAGCCCAGCTTGGGACCCCTCCGTCAGACCCACCTCGTGCCCTGTCCCTCCCTGTGACACCTCCCCCATGTTCCCCATTCCACCAGGGCCGTGACTTCTCCTTCGATGACTGCGGCCGGGCCTTCACGTGCCTGCCGGTGGAGGAGCCTGGTGACCCGGCTGAAGCTCTGGTCTGCAACCTGGACAGCCTGCTGGGGACCATGACACACCGGGTCAGTGTGATCTGTGGGGTGGGGTGCTGGGCAGCCTGGTATGAGGGTGGCATCAGCTCCCCCTGAAGCCTTTGAGGTGGCTTCGGCAGGCTCCCAGTAGGGGACAAAGGGAGCTGGGTGCCCTATGAGGGTTGAGCCCCTTCCGTGCCATCCCTGGGCTTGTGGCTGTTCTCTCGGCAGCTCTGTGTGGGCTCCCCGCCTGGCGTGTGGGTCTGCAGCACTGACATGCTCCTCACTGTGCCCTCCACACCAGGTGAGTGGGTGCCAGCCTTGCTTTGGCTTAGGACAGGGGCCAGAGCTTGCAGTGACACCCCATGAGGGTGTGTGTGCTCGGGTGCTGCTGACCCTGTGTGGCCGGGAGCATCCTTTGTGGCTGAGGCTGGACAGTAATGTCACCATCTGTGCTGTGGGCCCAGTTTTCAGTCAGTTGTGCACTGGTCTCTGTCCCTCTCCCCAGGGATTGACTGGGACGGCTTCCAAGGTGTCAAAGTGATCGCAGTACCCGGGAGCCAGGCATATGCCAGGAACCATGGGGTCTACCTCACTGATGAGCAGGTCAGGAGGATCTCCCCCTTCAAGGGACATCCCTTGGAAGCACAGGGGTCCCCACCTCTTTGTTCCCTGGATGTCAAGGTCCCAGCCCTGCTGCAGCTGCTTGGCTTGGGGCACCCTGAAGAGCTTTTTGGGGTGGTCTTGCTCCCAGGGGCTGGTGCGTGACATCATCTACAAAGGCACAGAGGCCCAGATCCAGCAGTGCGCAGGGCCTGATGGCACTGTCCCCCTGGTATGACACAACTCGAGCATCGGTGGCCCTGCCAGCCCCATCCCTTCTGTCATCATGGCAGTCTCCTCATCCCTGCTGTGCCCTGGCAGGTCTGTGGGGTGGTTTTCTTCTCCTCGGATGCCGCTGAGCAGCTTCTGGCCACGCACGTCATCCCTCCTCTGGACGCCTGCACCTACATGGGGCTGGACTCAGGGGCACCACCCATCCAGGTGACAGCTGCTCCATGGGAAATGGGACTCCTTGCCCCACGGGTGCCACTGCTGGGCATCGCCTTAGGGCCCGATTGCCCCTGTGCAGCCAGATTTGGGCAGGAGGGGAGCACCTGGCAGCAGAGTGGGGGTCAGGGTGAGCAGCTGGCCTGGCTGCACCCAACGGGTCCCTTCTCTCCACAGCTCTCCCTCTTCTTCGACATCGTGCTGTGCATGGCAGGGGGGGTGACAGAGGAGCAGTTCGTGAAGGGTGGTGGTGATGCCAGCGCGAGGAGCGCCCGCTCTGTGCTGTGGGCAGCTCTCCGTGCCTTCCCTCTCAGCATGGGTGAGTGATGCTGTAGGAGGCACCCGTGACATGACACATCCCTGAGCCCCCTTCGCCTGCTGTGGGTGGGGCCTGGTAGCTGGCTGGTTTTCTCTGCTTCTGAGGGTCTTCAGGTTTTCTTTCCCCACCCCATCAACTGAGATATGTTAAAACCTGGTTGCCCTCATCTCACACCCCTAGTGGAGTTCCACAAGGATCCATCTTGGGGCCAGTGCTCTTTAGTATCTTCATAAACGACCTGGATGCAGGATTTGAGGGTTTACTAAGTTTACTAAGATGAGATGAAACTTGGGGGGAATGGCTGATGTGCTTGAGGGCAGGGAGGCCCTGCAGAGAGATCTGGACAGATTGGAGAGCTGGGCAATTGCCAACTCAGTGGAGTTTAACAAGGGCAAGTGCTGGGTTTTGGCATGGGACACAAACAACCCTGGATGCACAGACAGCCTGGGGAGTGGGAGGCTGGAGAGCAGCCCTGTGGAAAGGGACCCTGGGGGGTTCTGGTCGATGGCAAGTTGGATATGAGCCAGCAGTGAGCCCTGGCAGCCCAGAGGGCAACTGTGTCCTGGGGTGCATCCAGCGCAGCATTGGCAGCTGGGTGAGGGAGGGGATTGTCCTGCTCTGCTCTGCACTGGTGAGGCCACACCCTGAGCACTGGGGGTGGGTTTGGGCATCACAGTATAAAAAAGAACGTCAAGCTACTGGAGAGTGTCCAGAGGAGGCCATAAAGCTGGTGAAAGGTCTAAAGGGGAAAACATATAAGGAGAGGCTGAAGTCACTTGATCTGTTCAGCCTGGAGAAGAGGAGGCTGAGAGGGGAACCTCACAGCAGGTCACTGTTTCCTCACAAGGGAAGGAGGAGGAGCAGGTGCTGAGCTCTTCTCACTGGTACCCAGTCACAGGACTTGAGGGAATGGCAGGAAGATGTGCCAGGGGAGGGTTATGTTGGACATCAGGAAAAGGTTCTTTACCCAGAGGGTGATGGAGCACTGGAACAGCTCCCCAGGGAAGCAGTCACAGCCTGACAGTATTCCAGAAGCATCTGGCCAAGGCCCTCAGACACACGGAGTGAGTGTTGGGGTTGTCCTGTGCAGGGACAGGAGTTGGGCTGGGTGGTCCTTGTGGGTCCCTTCCAACTCAGGGCATTCTGTGATTCTGTGTTTGTTGTTGGTGTGCTGACAGCTCTTCTGCTCCCTTGCAGCCTGCATCCCCAACGCATCTTACGACTACCTGAGCACCTCAGCGAGTGACCACATCCGCAGCCTGACACTCCTGCCTGGCTCTGCCAGCCACCTCCGCTTCTGCAAAACAGCCCATTCCCACGTGGACGTATGTCCTTCTGTCCCCAGTCTTACTCACTCATGTTTCATGGGGGTTGCTCCGAGCTGTGTGGCCAGACTCTGGTCCCACGTGCCCCTGTGCCCTCTGCAGCAGCCCTGTCTCCTGGAGGATGGCTCTTCGGTCACTAACTGCCTGCTGGAAGGAGCCGTGCGGCTGGCAGCCGGCAGTGTCATCCAGCACTGTCACCTCCAGGTATGTGGCTGGGGTGGGGGTGACCCTGAGTTCTCGGTGCAAGGTGAGGTGGTCCTGGCTGGGATGGGGAACCCATGGCTGTGAGATTTGGGGTGTTCTTCCTCTTTGGAGCTACCTTTTGGCTGGTGCCGGGGACCCTGATGGCTGTCACCCTCCCTAGGCAAGGGGAGGAGTTTGTCCCTCCCTGGGTATGAGGGCAGTCCCTCTCCTTGGGGGCTCTATCATTGTTGTGAGCCCAGGAGGCTGTTGCCTGGCCTGAATTTCTGCTGTCCATATCCCCAAAGCCCCGTGACAAAGGAAACTGTGTCCCTCTGGCACTTGGCTCCTGCTGGCTCCCGCTTGTCTCCTGGGGTGGTTTTTCCCTTTCCGAGGTTGGGATCTGGCTCTGCTCTGGGGGCTGCTCTGGGCCAGCCTTGCTGCTCAGGTCCCTGCTGCCTCTTCCACAGGGCCCACTGGAGATCGGGCCTGGCTGCCTCCTCTCGGGCCTCGCTGCAGGCTCCTCACCAGCCCTGCAGGGCTGTCCCCTGCGTGACGTTGTCCTGCAGGGCCACCACGTGCGGCTGCGCGACCTGTCCTGCCGCGTGTTCACTCTCACCGGCCGCCTTGACGACTGGCAGGTACGGGGGCAGCGAGATGGCCCAAGGCTCCCCATGAAGCTGGGGCATAACTGTTCCCTCTGTCTCCCTGCAGAGCCCTGCTGATGAGGCCACCTACCTGAACGTGCCCTGGGCGGAGTTTTTCCATCGGACGGGCATACGGTAGGTGACACCTGCCAGGATGGGATGGAACACCTGGCTTCCCTGGGGATGGCTGCAGTGGGAGGTGCCCATCCTGCATTCCATCTCCCCTACTGGAAGGTGCTGATGGGCTCTCTCTCCCTTAGGGAAGGGGACCTTTGGGACACTGAGATGCCACGGGGGAGCCGCTGTTTGCTCAATGCCCGGCTCTTCCCGGTGCTGCACGCCTGCGAGGCGCTGGGGCTGCAGGACGTGCTGTGGCTGCTGGCCCCGGCAGCGGTGGCCAGCGAGCGACTGGCACGCTGGCGGGCAGCCTGGCGCATGTCCTGGCAGGAGCTGCTGCCCTGCCTGGACAGGGCGGCCGAGCTGGGCGCCCGCCGGGCCCTCTTCTTCCTGCAGGGCCGGCGCAAGGTGCGGCGGGTGCTGCTGGGGCGCCAGGACAGCAGCCTCCTGCCGCTGACCCGCAGCGCTGTGCACGAGGGCTACCACGAGGCTGTGCTGGGCACGCTGGACGAGGGTGAGCTGCACTCACTTGAGCTGTCCCATATCTCTGGGTGTCAGAGCTGTTTGGTGCTCCCCACCCCTCCAGTGACCCCACTACCACTGCAAGAACCAATGCGGGGGGCCCCCCTCAAGGCATCCCACAAGCCAGGCTGGGCACAAGCTGTGCAAGTCCCTCTCCCTTGGAGCTGGTTTACCACAGAAGTGGGTGTGTTTGGGGTGACCCGCAGCTTGGTGGTGGCTTTGCAGCCTCCCTTTATTTTCCAGTTGCCTCTACAGCTGGCGATGCTGGCATCGCGGCGCGGGCGCTTGCCTGCATCACTGACGTCCTGGGCTGCATGGCTCGAGGGGAAGGGGGTTTGCGGAGCGGGCCTGCGGCCAATAGGGAGTGGGCCTCAGCTTTTGGGCTCCTGGAGAGTGGGGACATCGCCAGCGGTGTCCGGGAGCTGGCCGCCGAGCGCCAGAAGTGGATGAGCAGGTGAGGCTGGGGCTGGTGAGCAGCAGCTGCCCTGGCCTGGCCGTCAGCCCTCGGGGAGCCGTGGCAGTGGGCTCAACATCCCTCTTTTCCCAGCCCTGCACTGCTGGTGAGAGCAGCTCGGCATTATGAGGGGGCCGAGCAGATCCTCGTGCGGCAGGCGGTGATGTCCTCATGCCAGTTTGTCTCTGTGGGGCAGGCAGAGTTGCCACCCCTAGGGCACTGGGTGCAGGTGGCGTGTCCAGCCCGCATGGACCTCTCCGGTGAGTGCATCCGCCTGGACACGATCCGTGTGTCACCCCAGTGGTGCTGGGGAAGGAGTTGGGGTGCAGTGGGCGCTGATGGTGACCTCGGCAGGTGGCTGGAGTGACACCCCTCCCATCACATACGAGCACGGCGGGGCCGTGGTGGACGTGGCAGTGCTGGTGGATGGGTGCCGGCCCATTGGTGCTCGTGTGCGGCGCATCGGCGAGCCGGAGCTGCGCCTCGTCAGCCTCGGTGGGACACCACGCAGCGAGGCGGTGGCAGAGCTGGTGTGCAGGGAGCTGGAGCACTTGCAGGATTACTGCCAGCCACACGCTCCAGGTGAAGTGGCACCAGCCCAACTCCATACTTGTGATGCCCTCTTAGTGTCCTGGCTGGGGGGTGGTGGGGTGAGGAAGCGGTTAGTGGTGCATCAGGCATCAGCTTTCTATTTTCATCTCCAGGAGCCTTGCTCAAAGCTGCCTTCATCTGCACCCAGGTGGTGCAGTTTCCCTCGCAGAAGCCCCTGCGGGACCAGCTCATGGAGAGCTTCGGGGGTGGGTTTGAGGTGCACACCTGGTCCAAGCTGCCCCACGGGTCTGGCCTCGGTAAATCTGCATGGAAAGGGCTGGGGAGTCCCTCACAAGGGCTGGGCATCCCCCTCGCTGCCTGGCTCCCACAGGCATGTGCGTGTGCTTGCTGCCCTGGGCCTTCCTGTGCTCCTTGCAGGCACCAGCAGCATCCTGGCAGGAGCAGTGATGGCATCACTGTACCGGGCAGCTGGGAAGGATGCCAGCACCGAGTCCCTCATCCACGCTGTGCTGCACCTGGAGCAGAGGCTCACAACAGGTACTGGCCGGGAGGAGCAGCCGGCCTGTGGGATGGGGAGCCTGGTGGTGGCTGAGGACCCTCTGCTCTGCAGGCGGTGGGTGGCAGGATCAGGTTGGTGGGCTTGTGCCTGGCATCAAAATCGGGAGGTCAAAGGCCCAGCTGCCGCTCAGAGTGGAGGTGGAGAAGATCCCAGTGCCTGACAGATTTACCCAGACCCTCAATGATCACTTGCTGCTGGTGTACACAGGGAAAACTCGCCTGGCACGCAACCTGCTCCAGGTAATGCCCCAGGCTGTGGTCTCTGCTTCCCACACAGCCCTTAGTGTCTGGTCCCTTTGTTGGTGCAGAGCTTTGCCACCCTGATGGGAGCTGCAGGTGCTGCAGCGCTTCCTGGGTGCTGCTGGAGCCAGCTGGATGGTGACTGGGATGTTCTGGCCTCTTGCAGGATGTGGTGAGGAACTGGTATGCCAGGCTGCCCTCCATCGTGCAAAACGCCAACGCGCTGGTGAGCAACGCCGAGGAGTGCGCTGAGGCCTTGAGGCAAGGTGTGAGCCCCCTTCCTTGTGCCAAACCAGCCCTCTTAACGACTGCACATCCCCAGGAGAGCCTGTGCAGTCCTGGGGGGGCAGAGACTGGGGGGGCTCACAGGCTCTTGCAGCTGCAGAAGCCTGAAATCATTCCCCAGGCCTGGTGTGTTACTGGCAATGCTCCAATTCAGGCTTGAACGAAGACTTTAAGGAAGGGGGAGTCAGACATGCTGAGTCTGGATGATTTCCTGTGAGCCATCCATGATGGGTTAGGGGCTGTGCCTGCCTGTGCAGTGGATTCACTTGGCCCTTGGATGCTGGGAAGCTGGAGCATTAAAGCAAGCAGATTTCCCCCCTGTGGGGGATTAAAAATAAACAGCAACGTGACAAGGCTGGGTTTGCTTGCTCAGCAGGCAGGGCTGGGAGGAACTGGGTAGATGAGAAAGTGGAATTTAGCCATCACTGAGCAGGAGAGGCAGGGACAGGTTTCTGCCCCTTGGGCAAGAAATAGAGGTAAATCAAGAGGAGCAGGCACTGACTTCTCTCTGATGACCTGAGGGAATGGCAGGAAGATGTGCCAGGGGAGGGTTATGGTGGACATCAGGAAAAGGTTCTTCCCCCAGAGGGTGATGGAGCACTGGAACAGCTCAGCAGGGAATCATTCACACCCTGACAATATTCCAGAAGCATTTGGCCAAGGCCCTCAGCCACGCGGTGTGAATGTTGGGGTTGTCCTGTGCAGGGACAGGAGTTGGACTCGATGGTCCTTGCAGGTCCCTTCCAACTCAGGGGATTCTATGGTTTTCCCTTCCTCTCCTGCAGGTAACCTGCCACTCGTCGGCCAGTGTCTGGACCGCTACTGGCAGCAGAAGAAGTGCCTGGCCCCGGGCTGCGAGCCGCTGGCCGTGGGGCGCATGATGCATGCTCTCCGGCCCTATGTCTACGGGCAGTGCTTGGCTGGGGCTGGCGGGGGTGGCTTCCTTTATGTCTTAACCAAAGCCCCTCGACAGAAAGAGGCTTTGCACCAAACCCTTGCACAGACTGAGGTGAGGTGTGAGCTCCCAGGTGGGTTTCTATCACAGAAGTTTGCAAACACCAGGAGCATCTTGCCCCACCATGAGTGGGATGAGGTGGCTTGCTGTCCCCTCAGACCTCCCCAGGACCTTGGAGAAGGGAACAGGTCCCTTCCTGGCTCCTGCCCCAACCACTAACTCTTTTTTTTCCAGGGACTGGGCAACTTCAGCATCCACAGCATCGAAGTGGACATGGGTGGTTTCTCTGTGGAGGTCGTGGGATGTGATCCAAAGGACGATGCTCATCCCAGGGAGGATGTGGCTGTGTGAAGGCCTTCAGCCCTGACCCATTCCTGGCAGATATGCATGACAGGGATCAGCCAGCTGCCTTCCAAAGCAGAGACATCCTCACTGTTTCAGAGGCAGCTCCTTCAGCAGGTGCCTTAGGTCTTGCCTTGTGCTGCTGCTTGCCCCAAACGTCACTGAGGCTGGAGAAGCTCTGACAAGCTGGGCAGGCAAAACCATCTTCAGAGGGTGGCCTTGCTGGAAGGACAGTCCGCTCAGGCTTCCAGGCTGATCTGGGGGTTCCCCCCCCCCCCCCCCCCCCCCCCCCCCCGTTTTCACAGTTCTCCAAGGGGGAAAGAATCACAGTGCTTGTGATGCTGCCTCCAGCAGGAGCCTTCCTGCTCTTCCAGCAGCAGGGGCCTGCTCTGCCTGCTTGGCATGGAGTGTTCCTGCACCAGGATTGCCCCTGGACATGGAATCAAGTCTGAGTCATGTGCTGAGAGACTATTTTTGCAGAGTTCCCAGTCCCAGCAGCCTCTTTCAATAAAGCACTTGTTCCCAGTTTGTGTTTATACCCCTCTGTCCCTGGCTCCTGTAGCAAGGGCCAAGCACTGCAGGGACTCTCCTGGGGTGGGCACAGCAGGAAGAGCACACAGGGGCTGTTCGTTGCCCTCACAGCCCTGGCTGAGGTGGGGCAGGAATCACAGAATCCCCTGAGCTGGAAGGGACTCACAAGGACCATCCAGTCCAACTCCTGTCCCTGCACAGGACAACCCAACATTCACTCTGTGTGTCTGAGGGCCTTGGCCAAACGCTTCTGGGATAGTGTCAGGCTGTGACTGCTTCCCTGGGGAGCTGTTCCAGTGCTCCACCACCCTCTGGGGGAAGAACCTCTTCCTGATGTCCAGCCTAACCCTCCCCTGGCACATCTTCCTGCCATTCCCTCGGCTCCTGTCATTGGTCACCAGAGAGAAAAGCTCAGCGCCTGCTCCTCCTCCTCCCCTTGAGAGGAAGCAGTGACCTGCTGTGAGGTCCCCTCGGTCTCCTCCAGGCCGAACAGACCAAGTGACTTCAGCATCTCCTCATGTGATGTCCCCTCTAGACCTTCAACAGCTTTGTGGCCTCCTCTGGACACTCTCCAGTAGTTTGATATCCTTTTTATACTGTGGTGCCCCCAAACTGAACACAATATTCGAGGTGGGGCCTCACCCATGTGGTGCAGGTGAGCAGTAGTGGAGTGTGGCACAGGAGCCAGTCCAGCTGCAGGACCAGGTACAAGGCTGTTTGTTTGTGTTCACACTGTGAACAGGGAGTGCAGGAAGATCCTCTTGCTGCTGAGGCAGATGGTAGGAGAGGAGTAATGTCAACCAGCTCTCATCCTGTCTCTCCATCTCCCTGCAGCCCGCAGACCCCCCCCCCCCCACCACCACCCAAGTGCTGCTCAGCCAGGCAAGGTTTATTTACAGAGGAGCTGTACAGGACACGGCAAGCATGCAGGGACACAGCCCTACAGTGGCTTTCTAAGGCTCTTCCAAGCACCCTTCCCATGAAGAAATCATTACTTTTCCCTTCAACAGAACAGTCCTCATCAGCACCAGGGCTCAGCACGTGTAGGACTGCAGTAACCCTTAAAACTGGTGGCACAAAAGGAACACAGCTATGGCCAGAAGCACAGGCAGAGCACTCTGCAGACCTGTATTTCACCCACAGCACGTAACTCCAGAGCTTCCAGACCAGACCTCCTGTACCTCCCACAGGGCAGCAGCACGATGGGAGCCAGGAGCCAGTGCCATCCTGTCCCTAGACCAGCACGTGTTCTCAGAAACAGTGTCACACCGCTCTCAACATGAGAGACTCCTCCGCTGTCTCATTCCTGCTCCCACAGAAGGATGGCAGCTCTTCTTCCCAGGCCCAGGAAAGCCCTTTCCTCCGAGGAATTTGAGCAGGGCAGACATCCCCCCAGCCTCGTGGCAGGGCCTGGGCAGCCTCCCCGCCGTTCCCTCCGAGCACCGCCCCGCTAGAGGCGCAGCCGCTTGATATCCTCGCTGCGGAAGTCGATTCGGAGAGCCAGCACCTGCCGGACCTCGGCCGGCGTGAGGCGCCACGTCAGCGGGCCAGAGTTGGGGCCCCAGTAATCCAGGATCTCTGTCACCTGGAGAAAAGAGGAGAGCTGCAGGAGACAGCTCTGCACCCTCACAGAGAGTTCAAACCCCAGCTATGCCACAGTATTTCCTGCAGGTAAACCACCCACCAGGCACAGGGCATCTCTGCCAGCTTCTCGATAACCCACAGGTGTGACAACATCTGGATGAACCATAGAATCATGGAATGGTTTGGGTTCATCTTGAATGTTGTGTCCAGTTCTGGGCCCCCCAGTTTGGGAAAGATGTCAGGATGCTGGAGAGCATCCAGAGGAGGGCAACGAAGATGAGGAAGGGGCTGGAGCACAAGCCCTACGAGGAGTGACTGAGGGAGTTGGGGCTGTTTAGTCTGGAGAAGAGGAGGCTCAGGGGAGACCTCATTGCTCTCTACAACTCCCTAAAAGGAGGTTGTAGTCGGGCAGGGGTTGGTCTCTTCTCTCAGGTGCCCAGGGACAGAACTAGAGGGCATGGACTCAAGCTTCCTCAGGGAAAGTTTAGACTTGATGTGAGGAAAAAGTTCTTCACTGAAAGGGTGATTGGTCATTGGAATGGGCTGCCCAGGGAGGGGGTGGAGTCACCGACCCTGGAGGTGTTTAAGGGGAGACTGGATGAGGCACTGAGTGCCATGGTTTAGATGATGGTTGGTGTTAGTGTTGGTGTTAGTGTTGGGTTATAGGTTGGACTTGATGATCTCAGAGGTCCTTCTCAACCTTATGATACTGTGATACTGTGGGTTGGAAGGCACCTTAAAGATCATCCAGTTCCAGCCCCCCTGACATGGGCAGGGACAACTCCCACTAGAGGAGGGATGAGCCCAGTTAAATCCATGTGGAGTCAACTGGGGCTCCCACAATTCCCCCAGTATAAGCAGACAAAGTGTGGCTCACCCTTTCCAGATTGAGAATGGTGGCCATCTGGGAAAGCCGGGCAAACTTGTCGCGGATAGTCCAGGTGGTGACTGTGGTGAGATAGGCTATGAGAGACCTCAGCTCCTTGTCAAACTGCAGACCACCGAGCTGTGGGGAGCAGGGAAGCTCCGTTAACTCTCCAAGCAGACCCAGGGGTTGTACCAAACACACAATTAACAGAAATTACGGGCAGGGCAGGTCGTCTCCCAACAGGGGGGTTCCAGTTAGATCATTTATTGCAGGTTAAACTGGCTTATGTATGTCCAGACCCACCTTAAAAGCCAGCCTCATTATTGATGCAAGCTCTTCCCAGCCCCATCATAAAATACACTTTGTCCCTGTGGGTGCTAACATGAGGTCTCCCTGAGCTGGACACCAGTGGTGCTGGAGCTTCTTTGAGAGTAACATTCATCTGTCTGCCCCATGAGGGTTTGAGGGTTCCCCAGCAGAAGGTCTACAATCAAGCCAGACTACTGGCCAGAGGACAGTGTTTTGCTTACCCTGCTGAAGGTGGATTTGAGCAGCACTTTCTCCAGTTCGATGGCGATGAGACTGGTCATGAGACCAGTGAGGGTATCATAAATCACCGGAGACAGCCCAGCCTGGAAGCAGAAACCTGTGTCATTCTTGTCAGGAACAATTAAGCAGAGGTCCACAAAACTCAAGCCTATGAGAGGTTGCAAAGACCCATCACGCTCAGCAAGTGGAGGACACTGGCAAAAGCGATCCAGGATGTAGGGCCTGCAGGCAGGCTCTGAAATTTGCTGGAGAAGGAGGTGATTGGTCTCCAAGAGCCCTCCAAGGCACCAGAGGACATCTCTGTCTGCCGTTTCCCGTGGAGGTCTGGCAGGCTGCCACGTCCCTCTCTCTCTCACCTTGAACTCTGCCATCTGCTGTTCCAGGTTGACGATGAACTGCTGCACCCAGGGATCATTAGCTTCGTAGTCACTGAACTCTTCCTGACATTGAAATACAAAAAGGGTTTTTCATGTGGCCTGCCCTGAACAGCAGCAGAAGGCCCAGAGGACAGGGATGGCCCTCCTGGAACAGCACTGTGGCCCTCCTGTTTTCTCAAGCCCCCCCCCCCCAACCAAATGCCCCTTTCCAGGCTCAGATGCAGAGCACATTCTGGGTTAGTGTTGCTCTTTGCTGAGGAAACAGCAGAGAACTGAGGGGAATGGGACAGCAGCTGCTCTGACCGAGCTGCTGAGCTGATGGAGAGTGCTGAAGTACGGCTGGAGGCGGAGAGCACTGAGCCTTACCTCCTCGATATTGTGGGAGACAGAGAGGAACAGGTTGATCCAGGGCTTCACCTGGGGTTTGATGGCTGTGCTGTTCAGCTCGTTGAGACCTTCCTGAGTGGGATACAAAGAGAAGAGTGACTGAGCACAGCTAATGCCCAACAGCACACAACCTTCACAGCCAGGCTGTGGTGATACTGCCTCACTCCCTCACTGCACGCTGGGGAAACCCGGCCACGGACACGCACAGGGAACTGAACCCAGAAGTCTCAGATCCCACGCTCTTTGGGTGCTGGAGAGCTCTGAGGACACCATGACTACAAGCAGGGGAAGAATGCTGGCCCAGAAGTGGCTGTTGAGCTGGCCTGGAGCCTGGCCTGAAGGCCTCGTGCTTCCCCAGCCCTGCCCACGCAGCTACAGAGGTTTCCTGGCAGGAGAGGCGCGTTCAGCTCACATCTCAGCAGGGCAGGAAAGGCCACAGGCACCAGCCTTTCCACTCAGCCCCAGCCAGGAGGACACTGACTGGATTCAGCTGATGCCTCCCACCTCCAGTGCAGCTCAGCTCAGTAGGAGAAGCTAAAAGGAGGATAAAAGCTGTAAACACAGTTGGTTCCCTGAATTAATCATAACCTCAGCACATGCCATCTCCCTCAAGCCGCGCGCTGTCAGCAAAGGCTCTTCTGTCTGTTTTGATGCTACAGAGTTCTCTGAAAGCCCTCTCCTGCCAACCACCCCCATCTGGCTCAGCAAGATGTCAAGAAAGCTAACCCAGCACGAAACTACTCAGGTAATGATACTGCCTGGCATTTTGATTAAAGTTTTTAACTAACATTGGCATTTCTGAGCAGGCCCTGCTGGCAACTGTCCTTTCCCAAGGCAAATTCAATGTGTGTGTGACTCAGGCAGTGCAGGAGCTCACTGCTCAGCCTCTTGATTGCCTTGCAGCCAGTTTTAATACTGCAGTAGCATTAGACAGGAGTTTTACTCCTAACTAATGAGCTCTTTGGTTTCAACACTGACCACAAGCCTCAAGAGGATTCCCTGGCAACACCGCTCTGAAGGCATCTGACTGCAGTAAACTGCAAAGCCAGATGAAAAATACTGTGGCCCCTCTGTGAAGTACAATCCTGATGGCAAACTTACTTAAAAATATTCTCTTTTGCTCAGTTTCTTTCCACGGGAGTTATCAGGTCTTCCTGTTCCCCTCTCCCCGAGAAACCAATGTGGAATTTTAGGGCAATAGGCCCCAGCAAGCCACATGAGACAGAGGGCTTAGCCAGAGAGCCTTCTGCCCCATCCTGGGGAGTATTTCCATTCAGGAAAGGAGGAGAAACCTGAGAAAGACCAGTTCTTCTCCACCAACAGCCTGTCTTCAGCACTACCTGGCGAGGCTCTGGACCACTTGACAACACGCTGTGCCACGAAGCAGAACGGAGATGGAAATGCTATTAATATTTCTTCTCCTGAAAATGCCAAAGCAACTCTGACTGTGCTGAGTGAGGACAAACGGAGCAACATTCCTTCTGGCTCTGCAGCTGCTTCCAGTGCTTTTCATGCAGCCACCAGCTGGTGTGGCTGTGCAAACGCGTTGGATCTGTTTCCGTGCCTCAAAGCCGAGTGACCCGCTCCCTCCTGCACCCCAGCCCCACACTCCTGGAATCAGATGTGGCCCAGGCCTGAGGCTGAAATGATTCTTGCCTGAGCTCTCCCTGCAGACACCAGACCCAGCCAGCACTGGAGGCAGAAACTCAGCAAGATGCTCACCTGCAGCAGGTCCCGAAATTTGCTGGAGACAGCAGCCATGTCGGAGAGGCAGCTGTCGATCTTGGCCTGTGCTTGCTCACCCCCGAAGCCTTGGCTCAGCAGTTTGCTGCAGTCATTCTGCAGGGAAGAGATCCACCAGCAAGTTGCAAATTAATAACCTGGGCAGGTTCTATCCCTTCCTGTTGCTGAGGTCTGGCTGCTCACAGCCTAGGGCAGGCACCAGGCTCTTGCCTCCAAGAAGGCAGAGCTCCAGCTGGGGAGAGGTCAGCAAGAAAGGAAGGCAGGGGCCATCTAGCTCAGCACCAGAGAACCACAGCCTCCCAGTGACAGTTTGTTCCCACTCAGGCAGGTTAGCCAGGCTGGAGGAACTGGTATTTCCAGCTGGGTATTTCTGCTCATTGATGTATCAGCTGGAAATTGCTCTGCCAGGTCAGAATTGCTTTCCTGAGGCTGCAGGGCAAAGACCTCAGGAATTTCAGCATTGTGAAGTCCAGATGGTTTATTTGCCCCCCCTCCAAAGGGAGGATATTACAAATCTGATTACAGAAAAAACAGCAAGGAATCCAGACCGCACCTCCAGAGTCTTCTTCAGGGTCATGATGTTTTCACTGCACACTTCCACATTGTTCAGGGTCACCTGGGAAAAAACAACAAAGCAAACTCAAGTAGAATTCACTGGAATTTCCCAGCACTTCGGCCTCCATCCTTACGTTTTCTCCACACAGCTCACACTACAGGCTGAAATGCAAAGATTTAAGGGGATGGAGGTGCTACCCTGTGACCAAAGCATTGCAGGTGCACAGGTGAACTGCAGAACAGAGCAGGGGTGCTGAACCTGCACCCAGCACTAGGGCTGAAGTAGCTCACTCTGCTTCTCCTCCTCATTCTGTCCACAACGTTGTAGCAAAGCCCCAGTTGTGGGTGACTGGTGGAAGAGAGGTTGTACCCCCAACTTTCTGTCACAGAGCAACAGACCAGGGGTGGAAAAGTGGCTGCAGGGGAGGCAGGAAGGCACTCATATGTCAGCAGGAGGAATCAGCACCCCTCCTGCCAGATGAGTCTCTGTTCTTCACTGAACACTGTCCCCTACCTGCTGAAGCCAAATAGAATGTAAATATAAGGCTGGGGTTTGTGCAGAGCAAGCTGACAGGTGAATGGGGAATTCCAGTGAGAACTGATGGTTAAAGCACTTTGCTTCAAGAAATGCAGACACCTGTAACCAGGAGTTTCATGTAATGGAAGAGTTCATCCTTCCTGCTCCTTTTGCTGCCTTCTGTCCTACAGCAGAAGTCCCAAAGAGCCTCTTCAGCACTGGGTGTTCACAGCAATGCACAGAGAGGGGGAGAAGTCAGGCTGAGCCAGCTCCTCTCTGGAGGGCTCTGCCCACAGGACTGCTCAAACAGCAGGTCTGGCTGAGAGGAGAGAGCAGGTCTAGAGCTGCTCTCCCAGTGAGGTCTTTTCCACAATGAGGCTTACACAGCATCCCACCACACAGAAGGACGTGTTCTGTGGCAGAAGACTGGAGCAACTGCCCTTCAAATGCTCTCCAAGGGGTCTCTAATCTCACTGACATGTTCTGGCCTGCTGAAGCGTACAGAGAATTGCAGTACTGCAGGTTAGGAGAAAGCAACAGGAGGATCCTGTAAGCCAAGCAGAGCAAACAACCCTGCTCTGGTGGAAACTCTGATCTGCTGAGTGAGAATGAAGGAATCCTGAGCTTAGGCCAGGAAAATTTCTCATCTAGAGGAAGGTGTAGATGTGACTCTCCCACCACCTTTGTGGGAGCCTGTGAAGAACAGGATTGATGGACACTTCAAGAGCACAGACTCTTCCCCACTGTGGAGGGAATCATCATCACAGCAGCCCAGGAAGCAGTCACAGGATCACACTTGGTGAGACCTGGTGTGGAACATGAGATGAGGCAGAAGCACCTATCAGGCACCCAAAGCCAAGCCACTCACCACACCTGAATAGGTTTTCAGGTTCTCTGTCATCCAAGAAGTCAGATTCATTACCTGGTAGGCAAACAGCCAATCTCACACGCCGAGATGTTGATTTTATTACAGTTGTAACTGTCTTGGTGCTTGGAGCCTTTTCAGAAAGAGAGCACACTGGGCAGGAGCCTCTGCACTCAATTTATCACAGAAGTTGCAGGTGACTGCACCATACAAGTGCTCTACAAAGCCTGCTCAGGGAGCAGGGGCTGCTTCTGCAGGCAGCTTTCTTATGTTTCTTTCCCAAATTGGCAATGTTGCTGACAAGGCCTGATTTAATCTGTCCTTTGGCAGACTGTGAGTTCTTTGATCTTTTACGTAGTACAAGGTTCTGCCATTTCATTTAATGTTAACAAATGTTAGTCTGTTCTGATGATTGCTTCTCAGGAGGTTTCAAACAGTCTGCTCTTTGCAACAATCGTAGAATCATGGAATGGTTTGGGTTGGAAGGGACCTTAAAGCTCATCCCCCCCCTCTGCCATGGGCAGGGACACCTCCCACTGGATCAGGGGGCTCCAAGCCCCATCCAACCTGGCCTTGAACACCTCCAGGGATGGGGCAGCCACAGCTTCTCTGGGCAACCTGGGCCAGGGCATCCCCATCCTCATTGTGAAGAATTTCTTCCCAATGTCTAAACAATAGTCACATCAATCCTGTTCCCAAGAGTTCCCCATAATCCTTCCCCTGAGCCCAACTCATCCTATACCACAACATCCACCAAACCCACCAGGAAGGATTGCTTGGCCTCGTCGGTGCTCTCGATGCCTTTGGTATCGAACTTGCCCTGCTGCAGGCTGCTCTGCATGATGTTCACAGCACTGGTCACCCCTCTCTGGAAGTCCTGGAAGGTCGTGGCTGGAAATCCCTGCTTCAGTTTGTTGTACAGAACCTCCCTATGGGGCAAGCAGAACACATCAGGACTTAGAGCAAACGCTACAAGCCACAGTAGGGTTGTGCTTTGTGACAAGAGATGACACTCTGGCTGAGCTGTGACCTGAACAAGGTAAGTGGAACATCACAGGGACATGGAAAAGCTGCTGAGCATCTCCTGACAGAACATAAAGGACACAAGGCTGAAACAAGAACACAATCTGAGCCTTCCCCAGAATCCTGCCTGCAGCTGTCTGCTGTCTTCAGCCACAGTTCTTCACTCCCATACTGTGATGGAAAACAGGAGGAGGACAGTTTCTGCAGGCCCACCCCACGTTCAAGTTGCAAAGCAATCTCACAGGCAACCCAGGGGACAACTAGGGGTGCCTGTAACATCAGGCAGGACAGCACTCCAACACCACAGTATCACAGTATCATAAGGTTGGAAAGGACCTCTGAGATCATCGAGTCCAACCTATAACCCAACACTAACACCAACACTAACACCAACCATCATCTAAACCATGGCACTCAGTGCCTCATCCAGTCTCCCCTTAAACACCTCCAGGGTCGGTGACTCCACCCCCTCCCTGGGCAGCCCATTCCAATGGCCAATCACCCTTTCAGTGAAGAACTTTTTCCTCACATCAAGTCTAAACTTTCCCTGACCAAGCTTGAGTCCCTGCCCTCTGGTTCTGTCCCTGGGCACCCGAGAGAAGAGACCAACCCCTGCCCGACTACAACCTCCTTTTAGGGAGTTGTAGAGAGCAATGAGGTCTCCCCTGAGCCTCCTCTTCTCCAGGCTAAACAGCCCCAGCTCCCTCAGTCGTTCCTCGTAGGGCTTGTGCTCCAGCCCCTTCACCATCTTCGTTGCCCTCCTCTGGACACATTCCAGTATCCTGACATCTTTCCCAAACTGGGGGGCCCAGAACTGGACACATGGTGATTTGGTCTCAGGGATTTTGGGCCACGAAGCTGCTTTTTCTCTTTTATGTCCCTTTTGTTCTCCAGGTGACCACCACTACTGTGAGAAAAACATGCCCAGCTCCAGCTTCCCACACCCCACCTGATGCTGCTTCCCATGAGCATCTTCAAGGAGAGGACAAGCAGGAGGTTCAAAGAACACAAGGAAGGCCATCTGACAGCAAACGCCGTTTGCAGAACTTGAGGTGGAGGTAGGTTACAATGAACCTGGTGTATTTTCATTACCTGAAGTCAGACTCCAGCTCAGTGGTGGAGTGGTTGATCATGGCACAGAGACAGTCGATGCTGGAGCTGGACAGAGCACGCCCAATGCATTTCTTCACTATATAAAACACATCATCCACCATGCTGGAGGTGAGCTGGCCCTTCTCATAGCTGTCCATGGCAACAGCCTGCAAAGAAAGCTGTCTCAGTGCCCCGAGCTCAGCGAGTGAAGGTGTCCTCAGGTCACCCCTGAGACCAAACTGCCAGCCTGCCTGCTTGCCCCTGAGCTGAACTGTACTGTGTGGGGGCTGGCAGCACTCATCCCAGAGACCTGGGAGATCTGGGGTACGTTTGGAGTCAAAGCTCACAAAGAACCATTCGCTTTTCAAGGCTGAGGGCAATGAAAGACCTTCCCAATAACTGCAGGCCTGTCATGTACTTATCTCCCTGCCTAGGGATGCTCAGCAGAGGACAGTGGAGCACATGCAGAGCTCTCAGCCACTGGCAGAGAGCAGGCTGTTGCAAGCAGCTGTCTGAGCCCTACCTTGTTGACAGTCTCCCTCATGAAGTATTCCTCCATGGTGATGTAGTAGCCAATGAGCTCTTGCATGGTGCGGCTCAGCAGACAGTTGTTGAGGAGCTTGTCCAGGTGTTTTTGATGCTCTACAGAACACAAGAGAGAAGCATCAGCAGGGACTGAGTGCCAGAAGGCAGTTCCACCTAATGCCCTTGCTGTCTGTCTCAGGGGCACCCAACAGGCACACACCTGCAAAGCACAACCTGGAATAAATCAGAGGCTTCCACTGAGCTGTTTTTCGCAGGTGACAAAAGCGATTTCCAGAGCTCCACCCAGCAGAAACCCCTGAGCCTGTTTTCCCTGTGGCCTCCACCTTTAGGATCTGCACCTGCAGTGACCAAAGGGTCCTCCCTTGCTTTTGGGGACCTTGCTTATTATGCTCTGCAGTTATTCTTAATGTTTATTTCCCTGTTAGAGGGAACAACCAGTGCTGAAAACAGGTTTGGGGAGGCCAGGCTACACAATCCTCTTCCACCGAGTGCTCCCAAAGCACCTTTGCAGATCCTGTGTCACTCTGCTCTGCCACTAACCCAGATATATCTCTGCTTCTGGCTGCAAGGAGCAGAAAGCCTGCATGTATTGATATTCAAGGTGTTACCTTGCTTTACCTCCTCTGAGGCCATGGAGTCTCCCACCTCAAAATCAGCTGTTATTCGTCTCTTGATGAACCTCAAGTAGAGCTCACTCCGGGCATTCATCAGAGTGACTTCTGTTAAGATAGGGTCAAGTTCCCTGGAAGGAACACAGCAAGAATCAAGGGAGGAAGACTACAAAAGGAGAGGCACTAATTTAACTCAGTGAAGTACCATGTTCTCTGTTCTCTTACTATGAGATCAACACTGCCCTCTCCATCTGTGCCTTCGAGCAGTGAAGCTCAGAGTAAGCAGCATGTGCAAAGAATGCACAAGCAATCAAAACATCCTGAAAAATCCTTAGAGAAGCTTCTTTTTTCCTTATGAATGTGAGAACAACCAAATTAAAAATCACAGCACTAAGGACTGCAAAGACTCCAAGCTACCTGATAAAACAGGGCTAATTTTGAAGTTATGAGTGTGAGGTTGGACTGGAGACCTTTGGCAGCCCTTTCCTGCCTCGGTTTTGCTATGATTCTGTGAGCACTACGTGGCAGTGTTAGCAAAGCCAGGTCTCTGTCACCTCCATACACGTGCTTTTGTGCACAGATTTACATGTTTGTCTGAAAATCATGAAGAATCTGTTTTAGCTCAACAGCTCAGGAAACGCGAGATCAAAAAAGCAAGTGACAATGCAGAACACAATGTTCAGATCAGAGATGATGATGACAAAAACCAGACTGCCCCATCAGCAGCTTCTACATCAGTGTGCACAGAAGAACTTTACTAGCACTGCTCAAAGCCTCACAACACACGAGTGGGACAAGGAACCAGTCTCTTTATTTTATAGGTGAAAAAACCAAAAGCTTAGAAAACAGGGGATGCACACACTGTTACTCAGAGCAAACAGTAAGTGGACAACTATGTCCCTGCTGACACAGTCATGCAGGCTCACAGACACATCTTGCTTGAGGAATCAAGGCATGCAATGCCAGAAGGGCTGGGAGCACTTTCAGATGACCTTGCTTAAGGGCTATGCAAACACTTAAGATAAGAAGGAAAAGGAAGGAGGATTGAAAGCCCTTTGGTTCCCTACCAAGAAAATGATGTTAACAGACTTGCTGCCACAGCAGTAGAGATTAAAGAATACCCAAAGATTTATTCCTGATTCTGTCACAAATTATCTGCCTAGGGAGCTGCTCCATTTTGTGGACTCTGAGGACTCTGACCATCAAAAGATAGTGGGCACAGGCAATTAAAGTCTCAGTCCTTGGTGTGCAGTGATATTGCCAGCCCTCGAGCAGCATTTGGGGCCAGGGCTTAAAAGTAAGAGTAAGCAAAATAAAGCTTCACCATAGAAGCTGCCTTTACAAAAGGCAGTGAAGGGTGCACAACAATTGGATTTTATGCTTTAGTAGCCACAAAGCCTCTGGAATGCCAGGAGAGTTATCTAAATGCTAAGTAGTGTTAGCAACAGCACAGGAGCGGAAGGCTAGAGAGCAAAAAGGTTTTCTTTGTACCTTGGTTCAATCTTCTCTGCAGAAGAACTTCTCATCATGCTATTCTGAACTTGCTGGAACTGCAATCACAAAAAAAAAAAGGAGAGTCATCAAAGTGTTTGCTGATGACTTGGAGTTCTCATGCTGTAGCCTCAGGAGGGGCCTACTCGTGGGTGGGGTGATAGGAACGCTTTGCAGGAGGCGCTGCTGAGGAAGGGAACTGCACCAGTTCACCTCCTCCCCTAAGACAGAGCTCAGCCTGCCAAGGAAGGGCAGTGGGATGGGAACCCCAACAGAGGTACCAAGGTGACTGTGAGAGAGTTACAGCAGCCCAGCGTCTAACAGACAGAAGCAGGAACAAGACAGTGAGGAAGGTGGACTGAAAGCAGACCTGCAGAGCAAAGAATCCTGTGCCCAGGACCCATTACCCTGCTCCCAACTGAATCCTTCTGTGCAACAAAGGGATAGCCACAGGCTGGAACCCCTCAGCCATCAGCACAACTATGGAGTAAAGAAAGGTTTCTTCCATAGAATCACAGAATCACCTGGCTGGAAAGGACCTTTGAGATCAAGTCCAACCATACCTGTCCACTACTAAACCAGATCCCTGAGCACCTCTGCCTGTCTTCTAAACACCTTCAGGGATAGGGACTTCACCACCTCCCTGGCAGCCTCTGCCAGTGCCTGAGAACCTTTTCAGTGAAGACATTTTTCCTGATGTCTAATCTGAACCTCCCCCGGTGCAACTTGAGGCCATTTCCTCTCATCTCATCACCTGTCAATTGGGAGAAGAGGCCAACACTCATCTCACTACAAACTCCTTTTAGGGAGTTGTAGACAGTGACGAGGTCTCCCCTCAGCCTCTTTTTCTCCAGGTTAAACAATCCCAGGTCCCTCAGCTGCTCCTCCTAAGACTTGTTCTTCAGCCACTTCATCAGCTTCATTGCCCTTCTCAATGCACAAGGTCAAACTTTGCCACCTCTCTGGCAGTTGGAGCCCCACAGAGCTGGATGGAGGCTGCAGTTGGCTGCGTCCGGGCATCAAACCCCTCTCACCTGCTTGTGATAGTCCCTCTCTTTGATGAATTTGTCCACCACTTTCTCCACCTGCCGGTCACACTCCACTTGCAGGTGCTTGATGAGGGTGTACAGCCTCCCTGGCCCATAGTAGGTCTCCACGATGGGCTGGTGGGTCTCCACAACACGAGCAATCCCTGCAGGGGGCCAGGAAGAACAGAAGAGAGACTCAAGCACCAGTTCCCATCCCGTCTGGAACCAGAGCAGAGCTACACAGGTCCACAGACAGAACTTATAGAAGGGATCACTCCCTCCCCAGACAAAGGGTTTAGACTGTTCTGCCACTCTCTAGTGCCTCACTGAGGGCCTGTCATTACCATCCCTCATTCCACAGCATCTTGTCTCTGTGTGTGATACCTTCCATCCTCCCTGCTGGTTATTGCAAGGCTGCAGTGCCCATCTCCTGGAATAGAAGCCTCCCCACAGAGAGCTCCTGCCACGTGATGGGTGTCAGCTGCCTCCTACCCAGCAAGACACAAGGCAGGAAGGCATAAAACTTCCACAGGAAAAAGCCACACGAGCTAAACCTGGCAGGGGGCACAACTGCCATCCACAGCCCATCTCAGCTTTCAGCACCTGCCAGGTCAGAGAACAGCGCTAGGAAAATCAGCCTCGGGAAAGCTCTGTTCTTATCTATCACACACAAGCCCAAGAGAGCAAGGATTAGTGAAGGCAAGACCTCCTTGGAGAAAAAGGTCATCTCCAGGGAGGCATCTCTACAATATTGCTTTCTTCTCACAAACTCCCTATGCCAAGAGATAGCAACAGTCCCTCTTTTTCAATGCTACTGCCAAGAAAGCCTCAGCAGCTCTAAGGACCTTCAATAGCAGCAAGGGTGCCAGGCTGGGAGAGTGACTTGGTAGTGGTGCAGCCTGGAATTATAGCAGCCTTCATAGAGAAGGTGGTTAATCACCATGGGATTCCAATTCCTGTCTTTGGCAACATTGCCACAGAACAGCTGTATTCCCTTCTCTCCCTCTTCACTCTGCTTTCAAGCTCCCATGGTCCTCCTTGAGGAACCAGGCCTGGAGGCACCAACACCTGCTCAGCCTTAAGGAGTCACCTACCCTGGAGGTGTTTAAAGGGAGACTGGATGAGGCACTGAGTGCCATGGTCTAGATGATGGTTGGTGTTAGTGTTAGGTTATAGGTTGGACTTGATGATCTCAGAGGTCCTTTCCAACCTTATGATACTGTGATACTGTGATACTGTGAATCTGATTTGTTTGTCTGGAGAGCTGCATGTCTGAAGGAACCCTCTGGGAATACCCGTTTGTTTTGAGGATGCAGAGAACATGAGGACTCTGATTCCCTCTCCTGGCTGGGAAAATCTCTTAGTTGCATCCCAGTCCCTCTAGCGTGACATTCAAATGGCAAAGAGGCACTTTGTGATCTCCTGGAGCTAAAATTGAAAGCGTTTAAATTGATGGACAATCTCATCATGGACTATTTGGATTATTTTCAATCCATCAGCCAAGAGGAAAGGAAGAATACCTTCAAAGAGGAGTGTCAGGGTGTCTGCAAAGATGACAGCAGCTCGGCGGTCACTCATGTCTGTCCCCATCACCAGCTGCAGGTTCTCTTCTGCTTTGTTGGCCACCTATAGACAATAGTTCGTAACACTCAGAGACATTCATCCCCTAGGGTGGTCCTCTGTCCCATGCCTTATAGAGCAGGGGTGTCAAACTCACAAATCCAGCCCCCCACCTTGTTTTATCCAGCCTGGCACCTTGTTTCTACCCGTTGGCAGCACTGAGCTCCTTGTCCCTGTGCTCCTGCCAGCGCTGGGCACGTGTGCAGCACGTGACGCGCGTTACGCCGCGGGAGACCGGCGGGAGCCGGAGTGTGACACCCCTGCTCTAGAGCTTTTGCTGGCTTTCCCATTGCAAGAGCTATTGCTGTTGTTCCTCCTTTGAACAAGGATCCTTTCCTCTCTTGTGGGAAACTCAAGGATCAAGGAAAGGCAGAAACTCGTTCTTTTATTTCCAGGCTCCCTCGTACGAGCTTTAAGCGAGGACAAAGAAGAAGACAGGGAAAGAGAAGCCAGCCAGAGGGATCTGTATTCAGACACCAGAAAGACCACCCAGGATGCAATATGGGGGGAGAGAGATGAACTAAAGTGAGTGCCAGTTTCCAAGATGAACAAGCCAGAGCCAAGATCTCCTTTCATAGAGACAGAGACTGGGTTTTGCTCTCCCCTGGGAGACCAGACAGGTCGCAGTGTGTTTCACAGAACCTGTTACCTGCTTGCAAAGGTACTCTGAGAACTTGCTCAGCCCCTCTTCGTGTAAGCCTAGCAGAGGAAAGATCTTGAAGAACCGTTCCACTTGGGGCAGGTCTCCCTGCTTCATAGCTGCGTCAAATTTCTCTGTGACAATTGTCTTCAGGCGCTGCTCTGCTTCCTGCAGGAGCTTCAGGTTGGCATCAATTATGCCCCCTGGTCAAAAGGACAGAAAAGAAAGGGGAGAGTTAGTACTGTATTAAGAGCTACTTTTTTTTTCCCAGGAAAGAGACCGACACTGCACAGTCCTCGGTTGAGAAGGCAGAAGACACACTGGAATTCCCCTACAGGCAAAGACAGATAGGTTTGTGTGTGATGTACACACAGCTAATGTTGTGGTCTTGCATGGAGTTTGCAAACACATCAACTGGGACATTTCTTTTAGGGATCAGACAATTTACTCCTTCATTTCCAGTTGCTCTGCTTGGTAGCACACCATAACAGAACCCTCTTCCTCACTTCTTCTGTCCTGAACATTTTGTCCTTCACCTAGTTAGCACCTAAAAATACTATTAAAGCTGTGTGCCAGGAGCTCTCCTTTCAATTAGTAATTCAAACTTAATAACACTCCAAAAACATTCATCTCTATATTACTCTATAACACACTAAAATCCTTGGCTAGCATTAGATCTTCTGCTTCTCCTATAGGGCTGAGGCTGTCTGCCATGGGAAACCATGCAGCCTCTGGTAATCAACTGGAAAGGTGACCTATCAGCTCCTCCTCACGAGCAGCACTCACCTTCCTTGCCCTGGCGACTCAGCTCAATCACAGATTTGTCCAGAGACAGGTAGCGATGGATATGGGCTGCTGCTTGTTCATAATCTTCATTTCGCAGAGCTGTTTGAACTCCATCCATGCAGAACTTCAGGTCAAGGATGTCATCAGCTCTCTGAATGGCCTGATAGAGTCGATTCTGGAAGAAAGGCAACCAGTAAGTTTCCTGCTCCAGGCTCCACCAGGGAAAGAGAATTATGAGAAGACAATATGGGGGGGTGGAAGGGAAGAAACAGACTGAAGCAATAGTTGTCTCCACAATAAACAGCTATGTAAGCAAAAACCTCAAACTAATTAAAAAGTCATAAGATCAATGGCTCTGAAAGAGAAGCAGCATTTATCAAAACTCAGAGGCCATACTTCACTTCAACAAACAGGCAGAGACCAGAGACACGACCACACATCATCTGTTCTGATTTCAGCAGTTGTGCTGAGCACTGGGACTTGATAACTCTCAGTCTATCTCTGTACAAAGAATAAACCACGACTGAGGGAGTTGGGGCTGTTTAGTCTGGAGAAGAGGAGGCTCAGGGGAGACCTCATTGCTCTCTACAACTACTTAAAAGGAGGCTGTAGTCAGGCAGGGGTTGGTCTCTTCTCTCGGGTGACCAGGGACAGAACTGGAGGGTATGGTCAGGGAAAGTTTAGGCTTGATGTTAGGAATAAGTTCTTCACTGAAAGGGTGATTGGCCATTGGAATGGGCTGCCCAGGGAGGGGGTGGAGTCACCAACCCTGGAGGTGTTTAAGGGGAGACTGGATGAGGCACTGAGTGCCATGGTTTAGATGATGGGTTGGTGTTGGTGTTGGGTTATAGGTTGGACTTGATGATCTCAGAGGTCCTTTCCAACCTTATGACACTGTGATACTGTGATATTCCTGACCAATCTTGAATGAGACTGACCATCTCCACTGTCCAGTGCTGCAAGAGCTGACAAAAAACAGTGCTATCGAAGGCTAAACTCATCTTATTCACCATATTCTACCAGGAGCTGCATGGACAGAAGGGGATGCTGCAAACCCAGCTGTTATATGGAACAGCATATGCATTATTTACTCTTGTATCCTGCAATATCCAGACAATATGGCAGTGATGAGGTGACAAGTCCCACACAGCCCCTCAGTGCAGGTACCTTGGCAAGGTCAAGCTGGCGGACTTTGCTGCTGACATTTTCAGCCAGGTTACAGGTGAAGGTGATCATCCCCGCCAACTGCTGGGCATCCCCCTCGATGAGCTGCAAATTAGGGCTGGGAACACGAGGAAATTGAACACACAATGTGCAAATATGAAGTAGTCAGATGGTGTGCAACTGCAGGATGGTCCTTTCTCCAAATCCAACCTGCTGTCTGCAACAGCACCTCTCGTACTGTGCCCCTCCGACAGGAGCAACGCATCAAAATCAAACAGATGGCTTTGGAAAAGGCTGCACAGACAGACTAAGGACTGTCTCACCACCAGTCAGGGCATGAAGGACCCACTGAGGCTTTACAATACTCTCCACTTCTGAAGTGGAGGGTGAAACCTGTGAACTTTTGCCCCAAGCTTTACTGGATATGATGACACTCCAGACTGCCTGCACAAGGTTCCCATGAAGAGGCACTAATATTTGTCCACACCCACAAACAGCCTGACACAAGACATCTGATCCAAGCACTGATGCTGAAACCTGACAATATCTGGGGTGAGACCTTCAGAAGAAAGAATGGGTTGGACACTGCAAAGGTGCAGCAGTTCCCTCTGTTATTGTTGTTGGGTAGAACCAGGATGAGGTTCCAGCTGCTGCTCCCTACCAGAGACTCACTTAAAGCCTGACATTTCCTAATGATGAATGTGCTTCCCTCACACTCTGCAATGAGCCCTCATGTCCTGCAGTAAGCAGGGATGTAACAAACAGTGCACAGAAGCAGGAAGAAGGGGAGAGGGCTGGGATCACTAACCCCATGCGATGAAGCGCAACCATCTTGTTCTCTATAGTGCTTTGCTGTTCCAGGAGGGCATCCAGCTCTTCCTGCACGACTTTCTGAAAGAAAAGGACAAAGTCTCATGTGACTCCAGCTCTCCTCCAGGCCAGCAGCTTATAACAGACCCTACAAGAACATCAAGTATGTGTAGCTGGCAAGAACTGCCATGACAATTAAGTCATAGAACGGTTTGGGTTGGAAGGGATCTTAAAGCCCATCCAGTTCCAATCCCCCTGCCATGGGCAGGGACAAAAGGATGCCCAAAGCCTTGAACGCCTCCAGGGAGGGCGTAGCCACAACTTCATAGAATAATGGAAACACCTGGTTGGAAAAGACCTTTCAGATCATCAAGTCCAACCATACATCTCCACTAGTAAACCAGAACCCTAAGCACCTCATCTGCCTATATTTTAAACACCTCCAGGGATGGGGACTTCATCACCTTCCTAGGCAGCTCTGCCAATGCCTGAGAACCCTTTCAGTGAAGACATTTTTCCTGGTGTCTAATCTGAACCTCTCCTGGTGAAACTTGAGGACATTTCCTCTTGTCCCATCACCTGTCAATTGGAAGAAGAGACCAACACTCATCTCACCACTCTCAGACAGCTGTAGACAGTGATGAGGTCTCCCCACAGCTTCCTCTTCTCCAAGCTAAAAAACCCCAGTTACCTCAGCTGCACCTCAGAGGACTTGTTCTCCAGCCCCCTCACCAGCTATGTTGCCCTTCTCTGGACATGTTCGAGCACCCCAACGTCCTTCTTGTAGTGAGAGGCCCGAAACAGAATCGAGGATTTGAGGTGTGGCCTCACCAGTGCCCAGTACAGGGGCACAATCACTTCTCTGGCCCTGCTGGCCAAACTGTTTCTGATACAGGCCAAGATGCCACTGGCCTTCTTGGCCACCTGGGCCACTGCTGGCTTATAGTTAGCCAGCTTCTCTGGGCAACCTGTGCCAGGGCCTCCTCACCCTCACAGGAAAATAATTCTTTCTAAAATCTCATCTCAATCTCCCCTCTTTCAGCTTAAAACCGTTCCCCCTCATCCTATCCCTGCACTCCCTGATCCAGAGCCCCTCCTCAGCTTTCCTGGAGCCCCTTTCAGTACTGGAGGCTGCTCTAAGGTCTCCCCAGAGCCTTCTCTTCTCCAGGCTGAACAACCCCAACTCTCCCAGCCTGTCCTCAGAGCAGAGGGGCTCCAGCCCTCGGATCATCTCCGTGGCCTGCTCTGGAGTCCCTCTCGCAGCTCCGTGTCCTTCCCGCGATGAGAGCTGATGCAGCACAGCACACCAACCCTCCACACGCTCCCATTTCCCTCCCGCAGATATTCACATCCCTGCCATTCCCACGCAAACAGCACCGCACAGCTTTCAGGTCCGATACGGCACAAGCCGCTGCCCTGGCCGGCCGGGTGAGGAGCTCACGGCCCAGGGACGGCTCGGCCCGCGGTCAGCGCGCCTGCGAAGGAGCCGGGCGATGGGGGGCCGGGGCGGACAGCGCCCCCCTGGGCCGCCTCACACAAACCTCCTCCTGACACAGCCGGCTGTAGGCGGCTTCCAGCTCCGCCAGCTCGGTGAGCGACTCGATCCGCTCCATGGAGAGGGCGGAGGCGGCTGAGCCGCCACTCTCCGCGCCGGCCGCGGCCGCCGCCATCTTGGGGCGCAGCAGACGTGGTTCCGACGCCGTGAGGGCAGCCGGGCTGCCCATGGCGGTGCCTGACCGCTGGAGGCCGCTCCGCTCCCCCTGCCAGGGCGCGACACTCACGGTCTCCCAGCACTCTACCCTCAAACCCCGCTGGTTTTTTTTCTTTGGAGCTCTAGGCGCTGGAAGCGGCCGCCATCGCCCCGTGTTCATTCAGGCAATACGAAGGTCAGCCCCGCCCCCGCAGGGAGCCAACACGCCGGGCTTCGCCGAAGGCCCCCGCGAGGCGCGGGAGCGCAGGGCGCAGGCGCGGGGGCTAATGGCGCGGCGGCCCGGGGCGCCCGCCTAGGCGAGAGCAGCATCCATCGCCATCCGCATCCATCCGCGCGGTAAGAGTGGCTCCGCCGCACCGGGCACGACCAGCGGCGGCCGCTCGGGTGGGGAGGCGCGGTGCGGGGTGCTGTTTTGGAGAGAGGAGCGGCGGCAGGACCCGCGGGCCTGGAGTGGGGGGGGGCGGGCCGGGCTGGGCCGGGCCGGGCGCTGCTCCGTGTCCAGTTCCCGGGGTGGGCGGCCCCGCTCTCGCAGCGCGCAGCGGGTCTGCGAGGGGCTTGGGGTGGACCAGGGCCCGTTCGCTGGCCTGTGTGCAGCTGGGGCTCCCTTCCTCAGCGCAGGGAGGGAGACGGGTCGTGTTTAGCCTCTCGGGGGGAGAGGGCTCGCCGCAGGCGCTCGCTTCGAGCAGCTGTGGGTGGCTTGGCTCGCGTTAAATGAAGCGGCGAGATCAGCGAGATGTAGCGGCACAGGGAGCCTCTAGAGGGATCCCTTCTTGATTTCTGAACAACTAAAGCTGTTAGAGGAGCAATTAGGTGGAAGTCCTGATCGGTCATGTGGCAGTAAAGAGCTCAGCTGCCGCTCAGTTCTCTTTGGGAGAGCCTTTTGCCGCTTAGTGTTACTAAATACAGCACAACTGTAGCTGGGTGTCAGTCAGTCTACTAACATAAAACGATATGTGCAGGCAAACGAGGGCAGTGGTTCTGTGCCACGTGGAAGGTTTTGTTTTTACAGTGTACATATTTTCATTCTCCTTGTTGCAGACTCAGTGGAGCTACGATAAGTTGAAACGAGCCTGTTGCCAACATGTTTCTCTACAACCTGACGCTGCAGCGTGCCACTGGCATTAGCTTTGCTATCCATGGCAATTTCTCAGGTAATCTCTCTTTTCATTTGTTGGCTTGAGCTCTTTCAGGTAATAGTGGAAAAAAAATGTTTGGTTTTTATTTGTTTTGTTGCCAGAGCTCGTTTACTGCAGTATAGCACTTTTTTCACTGGTATTTTATCATTCGCTCTTGAGTCTATTATAGGTCATCCAACCTGACCTTGAATGTTTCCAGGATGGAGTCTCCACTGCCTCCCTGGGCAGCCTGTGCCACTGCCTCACCACCCTCATTGTAAAAAATGTCTTACTTATATCCACTTTAAATCTCCCCTCCCTTAGTTTAAAACCATTAAACCTTGTCCTGTTGCAACAGGCTTTGCTAAAAAGTGTGACCCCAGCTTTCCTGGAGCCCGTTTCAGTGCTGGAAGGCTGCTCTAAGGTCTCCTGGTAGCCTTCTCCAGGCTGAACAACCCCAACTCTCTCGGCCTGTCCTTGTATGGGAGGTGCTCCAGTCCTTGGATCGTCTTCATGGCCTCTCTGGGCTTGCTCTGACTGGTCCATATCTTTCCTGTGCTGAAGTATTTAGTATTTTGTCCACTTTAATGAGTGTTAAAAGATCCTGAAACAATAGTGACACCTAATGTAATGAAGAATTGCTTTGAATTCCTCCATAGTAATTGTAAAACTCTTTGGCTTTTAGTAGTCATGAAGTTTTATCTTCTTTGTTAGAGCGCTTCTTGAGCGTGTTCTGCTTTTTTGTTGCTAACTCTTCTTCATGTTTTGGGTTCTTTAGGAACCAAACAACAAGAAATTGTTGTTTCCCGGGGCAAGATACTGGAGTTGCTCCGCCCTGATCCCAACACAGGGAAAGTTCACACCCTACTGACTGTGGAAGTGTTCGGAGTCATTCGCTCCCTCATGGCCTTCAGGCTGACAGGTGGGACCAAAGACTATATTGTCGTGGGCAGCGATTCGGGACGCATTGTTATTCTGGAGTACCAGCCCTCAAAGAACGTGTTTGAGAAGATTCATCAGGAAACCTTTGGCAAGAGTGGATGTCGCAGGATTGTTCCAGGCCAGTACTTGGCTGTGGACCCAAAGGGCCGCGCTGTCATGATCAGTAAGTCAGTCTGTTGGCTTGTTTTATTTATCTTTTTTTTTTTTTCCTGTCTTAGGGATATTTGTTTTGGAGGGAGTTTCTGCCAGGTACAATTGAAAGTGTTTCTTCTCAAGTAGTTTGTTAGGCTGTGAGGCATGTGGAGGAGAGTCCAGGCATTCAGAATAGTTCCTTGGCGTTGATGAAAGTTAATTCTAGTGCTGCACTGAAACAATTTGGAAAGAGGCCAGCTTGCTTAGTGGTGCACAGAATCCCTAAGTGTCCTGTCTTGGAGAGATATTGGGATTGTAGGCGTCCGTGCTGCAGTGTGGTCAGTCAGGTCCATGGCCTGAAATGATGTTATGAGTTCATGTCTCTTCTCTGAGATGTGTCATGGAGACAGCTGGATGCATTTCTGATCAGGCCACCGTGTCTTAGTGAGTTGGTACATGAAGTTTCTCAGTTTGCCAAAGCCAGCTTTGTGTGATGCTGCTTTCCTGCACACTGAGAGCGTGGACTTGCAGTGATAGGTGGTTTAACAGTGCCTCTTTGTGTTGGGAATTACAATAAATAGTACTGTTCCCTTTCTAACAGGTCTTGTTTTCGTGGATGAGAAGGTAGCACAGTCACAGATGTGCTGTTTGGGTTGATAGTTATGAATGCTAGGTGTTACGTTGTGGGTGCTGTATATCAGGCAAGAATACGTTTCTTTGGTTTCAATATTTCTGAGGAAAGATCTTGCCAAATGGCTTTTTGTGGTGGAACATGTGGCTGCTGCTCCTTCCGTGCAATCTACTGTTTTCTTATGTGGTGGAATGAATGAGTAAATCTGCCCATAGCTGTTGTAGATTGAGTGTTGGGCCAGACAAATACAGCTTGAAGAGTTGGAGGTGTCATTTCTCCTTGTGGCCTAAAACATTTGAAACGAGACGTCCAAAGTTAATTGGTGACGAAGATAAATATCAGTGGTGAACTTCAGCAGAAGCAATGCTGACATCCTCTTGCTAAGTTGTGCTGTTATTTAAGCAAAGGATTAAATTGCCAAGTCCATTTGTACTATGTCAAACAGTCGAGCAAGACTCATTTAAATTGACTTTGAGACAGTACAAACATTCCAATATAACAAGATCAGGTGGATTCATGCGTGTATTTCAGCACGTGCATGGGGAGTGCAGGGGAGCTCAGTGCTTACACTGCTGTTCCCCTCTGACTGCAACACAAAGGCCTCGCTTGGGCTTTTGAGTAAGGAAAAGCTAAAATATGGATATACTGGACCACTGACATGATCAGATCGATCACCAGATGTGCTTCAGGTGCTGTCATCCTTTCCTTGCAGGTGCAATTGAAAAGCAGAAGCTGGTATATATCTTGAACAGAGATGCTGCTGCTCGTCTCACCATTTCCTCCCCACTGGAGGCCCACAAGGCCAATACCTTGGTCTACCACGTGGTGGGAGTTGATGTGGGATTTGAAAACCCGATGTTTGCTTGTCTGGAAATGGATTATGAGGTGTGAAGAACTTGATTGCCCTTTGCTGTCTTTTAGCTTTCTCGTTCCTCTTCTGTTCTTAATCTGTCTGTGGAGGTGGGGAAGGTTGGCATGTTCTGCTGTCTGAGACAGTTCTCATTTGTTATGACCTTACCTGCTTTTTGTCTTGCCTTCAGTCAGAATAGGAAAGTCTCTTCTGTCTTGGTAATACTTCTTAAATTCTTGCTGTGTAACTGCAAATGTGCCAGTTTTCTTCCTCTGAACCTTTTTTGTGCATCTTCCAGCAAGTCTTCTTTTAGACTTCATTCTGATGTTATTCAGACCAATTTCCCTGTGTGTGAGCTTTCCTTCTCCTGTAGACTGGAAAGACACCTTCCTGTGTTGTGTTTTAGGAAGCGGATAACGATCCCACAGGAGAAGCAGCAGCCAACACACAACAGACCTTGACGTTTTATGAACTGGACTTGGGTTTGAACCACGTTGTTAGGAAATACAGTGAGCCCTTAGAAGAGCACGGCAACTTCCTTATAACAGGTACTGCCTACCTGGCCACTGAGTCATTTTCCCATAGATCTACTTGATTCCTATTCCTCGGGGAAAAGGAATAAATATGCTTTTCATCTTGGGAGTTTTGATGGTAGTCTGAGCTATTAGTATAAATTAATTGACCTTGGAGTCAGGTAATGACTGGTTGTTCACACATGGAACTATGCAAGAACTCAGAGACAGCCGCAGTTTGAAGTTGCTCCATGTCTTTGAGATTTATTCTGAATTCTAAAACTAGGAGTTATTAAATAAAATTAGCTGGTAGCAGATGCAAAAGCATGTATTTTTAGCTAATACATAGATGCTGTTCTACTTGTTAGCATGGGATTCCATCAGCTAATACGTGTTCAGAAGGCCAGCAGATAAATCCTGTGGCTCAGTGCCCACTCACAGGGGTTGGATGCAAAGCTCACCTAATGCTGTCAGCTAGGGAAACTCCTGAGCTACTGCAGGTTGCTCTCCAAGCCCAAAGGAAGCTAAGCTGGGAGAGCATCCATGTATGCTTGCTGTGTGGTTGCATCTTCTGTATGCAGCTGACAGACACCTATGCTGGACTGACCACTACTACAGTTTCAGTTTTATTTGTTACAGTGGGAATCTCAATAAAAGCATTTTTTAAAAAAAAAGCATTAAAAATTCAAGATGTGTCAGAAAACCACCTGGTAGATTTGAGAGCAGGCAAACATGCTAGTAACACCAGGGTTGTGTTTAACCAACAAGTTCCTATTCCGTAATTTGGCCATGTCGTGGCTTTCTAGATGAGAGTAAGAGATAAAGGATAAAACAAGAAATTTATCTGAACTGCATCCATCCCTTTTCTCCTCTCTGGGCCCCCAGTTCCATCTGCTCTGTTCTTACATGCACACAGAAGGCTCTGCTCGATGTTTTCAGTAAGAGTAGATTGATTTATGCAGGGTGATACTGAGCATTGGAAACTAAGGTGTTTCAAAGAAAGCAAAAATGGATGTTCTGCAGGGAGATTTGTGGTAGGGGATTTTCTCATGATAATGTTTCTTTTTTTGTGTTTCAGTTCCTGGTGGTTCCGATGGACCTAGCGGGGTGCTGATCTGTTCTGAAAACTATATTACTTACAAAAACTTTGGTGACCAGCCTGATATCAGATGCCCAATTCCCAGGAGACGGGTGAGAACTTTGGGATTCCTACCTGTTTTTCCAAGATTATCTTTTTCAGTGCTAAATGAATGCTTAATATCTACATTTTGAGGTAAAAGTCATCAGGGAGGTTTTAAAGTAAGGCTTTAAAGTGTGTTGGCCTCTAGTCTGCCTTCCTGGCTGCATCTGTTGCCTGTGAGGGGAGACGGGTGGATATAGCCTGACGTGATGAGTTTGGTTCATGTCTCTTCTCTGAGGCTTCTGCTGGAGATACTCCAAAGACTCTGATCGGGCACCACGCTGCCAGGTTAGATAAGATTCCCTGAGGTGGTGAGTAGTGCAGGTGAATTCAACAGCTGCTCTGCTGCATCTGAGGCTGCATCTTCCTCCTGTGGTCCTGCCTGTTGTGGTGGGCTTTGACAGTGCTTTGAATGCCTGCCAGGGTTCAGGTGCTCAAAACCAGCTCTGTGTGGATCTCGGCGCTTTTCTCAGTGTTTGGCTTTGATATGTGAGAGTTGTCTGGGGAGGAGGGCAAGAAGAGATAGCGGTGGGATGCTTTGGCACAGGCTCTTAGCAGTGTATTTCCTTCTGGGGTAGAGACTTACCAAGGGTAACTACAGGTGCAATGGGGGGACATGCTTTGTGTTGAAAGCCTTCTCACATGCTGTCAGCTTTCAAAGCACCTGTGAAATGGAGATACTTCAGTCAGTGACACCGCATCTGCACTTACTGGATAACCAGTTTTTAACCAATGACCTCTGATTTCTTTCATGACAGAATGACTTGGATGACCCAGAGAGAGGTATGATTTTTGTCTGCTCTGCTACACACAAGACCAAGTCCATGTTCTTTTTCCTGGCTCAGACAGAGCAGGGAGACATCTTTAAAATTACTCTGGAGACTGATGAAGACATGGTAAGCCCCATGTGAAGAACAACAAAAGCGTTCATTGAGAGGAGTCTTTATTTATTTTGCCTAATCCTCCAAAGTGACAGATACTTAAAGTTGTGGTTTTAGCTGTGACATGGCCTGTGTTCTATATGATCCAGTTATGTTGTAACTGGTGTTTATTCCTATAGAGATGCTGCACAGGGTTTGCAAAATCCCGTGAGGTTTATGCTGCAGAGTCACTTGGATGTAGCCTGGATCTTCTGCAGGCAGTCCTTTCTTCAAAAGGCCTGTTGTAAAGTATGATCCATGAACTTGACAGAGAGTATTCCGGACACTAATTCTGGAGAACTTAATTTCTCTTGATCTCAGTGCATGCTCTCTGTTTCATCTCTTCATTGAATATTTGCATGCTGCAGTCAGTCTTTTTGCAAATTGCAGTAGCCAGCTCAGCACACCTGTTCCATGAGTTGGAGTAACAGGCTTGAAGTAGCTCACTGCTGCTTGTCCTGGTGTTTTGTAATGAGAAGATCTGTGCTACAGTTGTTTTTTTTGATGGTTCCTCTATCTAAACATCAAATTTGATACAAGGAATGATTGTTTGGCATCTTTAAGTGGCTTAAGATTGTTTTGAATGTTTCACCAAGAGCTGTTGTGATCTAATCAAATGAAGAAATTTGCTCAGGACAGTTTATTTTTCGTGCATGGTGGAACGGCTGGTGTTCAGTGAAGCCAATTTTTATGTTCCTTTAGACAGCTTGCTATTTTAGCAGCTGTGTTTTTTCCTAACTTAGCTTAGTGTTACCAAAGGCAGAAATTCTTAAAATAAAACAAGCAAACTGGTTTTGTGTGTTCAAAATAGTCTGCTAGATTTTGTGCTTTATAAACTGCTGCCCCGAACTAGTGATGTGGTTACACGTGGCTCTCTCTTGATTCCTTTCTTTGGAGAGAATAGCTAGGCATCTGCTTCTTTGTTATATTACACATGTACAGCTCTGGTACCTTGTTAGTAGAGCCACATCTTCCTCTGCTTTCAGGTAACAGAGATTAGACTGAAGTATTTTGACACTGTTCCTGTTGCTGCTGCTATGTGCGTGCTGAAGACAGGGTTTCTCTTTGTGGCATCTGAATTTGGAAACCAGTGAGTAAACGATTTTTTTGTCAGTGTGTTTCCCCTAAAACTGACTCTTTCCGTTCCAGACTGCAAACTGACCCTTGATCTTACTGAACATATAAAGACTACACCTTTGTTTTAAAGAGTAATTGAATTCTTTGCTCACGTGGCTTGAGCATAACAATTGGTTTAGACTATGACCCGATTGGGGAATTTTCTCATTTCAACCCAGATTAGGTATTGTAGTGCAGAGAACAAAAGACTACATGCTGTTGCAGTAGGTTTTAGAAGAACTGAGCAGTTGCAGTTCATACAGGGTCCATCATGTCCAGATGTCTTTAATAGTTTTCATTGAACTTGTGTGCTACGGCCCACTCAGAAGCTGATAGTGTGTATTATCAGTAGCTGTGGTCCTTTCCTTCATAGATGTGTACTTGAGGGCTTTGTCAATTCATGTTTGGGGTTCTAGAATATTATAAAGGCTTGAAGAAGACTTTGCATGCCTTTGAAGGTAGCTTAGCAGCATCTGAGTGGCGGGGGGTGAGGGGGGTGCCGTTCACAGGAATGACTACATCTACAGTCAGCCACCTGAGGGAGCTCCATCCAGATAAGATAACGAGAGGGAGTCCGAGTTCAGTTGGGTACATCAAGCTTTTGAGGAAGCTATGTTCATTTGAGCCTTATTAAAACCAAGAAGTAAATCAGTCTTTCTTCTGAAGTTTGACTTTGTTATTGATTATTGTGATATTTAGACTCGTAAAATGGAGTAGGGAATGTGGATAAAAACAGTGAAATGAAAGTATTCCAATAAAATAGATAACTGTGGAGTTGCAGTTCTTAGCTGTTGGCCTTGCTCTTGGCCTGAGACATTAGTTGGTGCTTTGGCTGTAACACAAGAATATCTAAAAAGCTCAAGGGTAAACAGGGAAAGCGTTGAAACTCTGGGCTAGTGACAGCTACAAATGAAAAGGTTTGGAAGGGGGCAGTTTGTGGTGGGGTTTTTGTTTATGTTTTTTGTGGGCTTCTGATCTGCTTTAAACCTTTTGTTACCAAGAAGGTAATCCTTAAGGCTAAATTTTATTAGCTGTGTAACACAGGGAATGATTTCTCTCCTCCCTGCTGCGGACTGAATATTTGGCTAAGCCTTTTTTGGAGAAGGCTATATGAGCTTTGCACTGACCATGCTGTTGCTCTTGCTTTCTGTTTCAAGTTACCTGTACCAGATAGCTCACCTGGGTGATGATGATGAGGAGCCAGAATTCTCTTCTGCTATGCCTCTTGAGGAAGGAGATACATTCTTTTTTCAGCCACGACCTCTCAAGAATCTGGTGCTGGTGGATGAGTTGGACAGTTTGTCTCCTATTCTGTGTTGTCAGGTATGCAGACATTAGCAAGCTTTTATTCACCACATAAGTCTTTCATTTACAGAGGAATGCTCGTAGATGCATGATTTTAGACTTGGAGTCAATATGTCAGCCAGCAGTCCTGTGCTGCTCCTCTGTTAACCATCAGACCAATTCTTTGCAGAGAGCTTGGTTAAAACTTTTTTTCAGGGTAACAGAGTGTGTGCCGCGTGGCATCTGTACTGTTTTCAACATTTGAAAAGAACATTCTTTAAGCAGTAGTTTGGCATGTATAACTTAGTTTTATTTTCTCTTCCTGTGGGTATCATTTGACACTGTTCCTCCATGCAGATAGCGGATTTGGCCAATGAAGACACACCCCAGTTGTATGTGGCTTGTGGTCGGGGGCCCAGGTCATCTCTGAGAGTTCTGAGACATGGGCTTGAGGTAAGACTTCCAGCACTTTAGAAGAACAGCTTGAGAGGTGAGGACAGTGGGAGAGTGTCTTTGAAGTAAAGGCACTGAAATGAAGAGATTCTTCTTTTGCTGTAGTCTGGAGAGAGCAGCTTTCTTTTTTCTGGCTTGCTTCTTGGAAGTAGAAGGGTTATGCTGTTTGCTCTTACAGTCTCAAAGGCTTTTTGTTAGTTGGCTCCAGCCACCTGCGTTTTGTCTCTTCTAATACTTGAACGCTTTGAGTTGGAGCGCTCCTGGTGTCTCTGTCAGCTCCTGCTAATGTCTTTGCTGGGGGTGAGTGACCTTGTTTTAAAGCTCATCATCCAGAGCTCTAATGTTGTCATATCATTGCTGAATATATTCTACCCCTTAGTGCATCTGGCATGGGGAAGGAGCATTGGAATTATTAGCATTCCTGCCCATTTGTGGGAGAGCTCAGAACTGCTGATGGTGGCTCTACTGTAGTAAGTCTAAACATCTCATTGCAAAAGAAACTTTTTACTCCTAGGTATCTGAAATGGCCGTCTCTGAGCTGCCTGGTAACCCCAATGCTGTATGGACTGTGAGGAGGCATGTGGAAGGTATGCAGCGTTTTCCTAAAGGACAAGGAGTTGATAATAGGTTTTGGTGTATTTAGTTTGTTGTTTTTTTTTGTTTTTCTGTCCAAGGAGATAGGAAGGGTGCTGCATGATGGTTGTGTGTTGTCCCCCAAAGTTATGTTTTGAAACAGCAGCCACCCATTTGTACTTAGAAGTCACCCTCTGGTCCTCTGGAATTGTCACACTTCCCTTTGACAAAGGAGCACCTGCCTGCAGCTGCTTCCATCACCCACTGTACTGCATTGGCTGTTTGTTTGCAGCCTGAAGCTGCTGAGCTCCTCATCCTTTCCCATAAGTTCTTGCTCCAGCATCAGCAGGCAACAATTATGCTTTCTGTTGGAGTGTACTTGCTGTTCTTTATATATGTGTTGACAGCTACAGTAATCAACTTTAGTGAGAGAATGGGATACAAATTATGGAACAAAGGAGATAAATTGGCAACAGTGTCTGTATTTTATTACTTCCCTCTATGCATATCTGTGAAGAAAACAGTTTATTTGGGCTAGGACACACTCCCCAGCAGCGTATAGGATGTTGTCAATTCCAGGAAGGTCAGAAGTTGGCAGAATGTACTGGATTGTGGGGGTTTTTCCTGAACAGAAATAATGGGTTTGCCTTACTGAAGTACAAGAGGAAATGTAATACATTGCCCTGCCTTTCTCTTGTGGGCGATAAAGGAGTCCTCAGAAACACCTAAAATTCTGAAATGAGTCTGTTCAGGCTACTGACAGTCTACTGCCATGCTTTGTATAAATCTCACAAAGGCTTCTGGTAGGTCTGTATTCTGGATATAGAAATGCCAGGTTGTTGCTGTGGAGACCTTGGCCTGCTGTGGTGATGTGGTATCTTGTTTTTAAGCAATCAGAGTAGTGTTGTCTTCCAGGGAGACAGTAATCCCGCGGGAATTACAGATGTTGCTGTGGGATTTGCCTTGCCATCTGAGACCTTCCATCAATTCCTGTGCTCGTGTTCTGGGGTTCATGTGCTGCCTAAGCAGCACGGACGGAGCTTTGAGCACAAAATGCCTTCATGTTCCCCAGAAATAAAAGGGTCAGAAGGAAAGTATTTCCACAGTTGGTATAAAAAAATACATGTTTTTATTAAAAATGGCATTGCAGTTTTAGATAAAAACCTTTGTTCTTGCCTTATGGAAGAGGAGTTGGTAAAGTTTGCTCCCTCTGAGAGATGGAGGCTTCTGGCATCACCTTACAGTTCTGAAACCTTCTTGGGATTCTAGAGGATGATTTTGACTTTTCAGGAGATGGAGGACCATTGCTAACCTACACAAAACAGACCAGTCTCACTGCCTTTTGTTTTCCCTCCTTCCAAATTCTCCAGGTTCCAGCATGAAGGTCTTCTCTGTGATTTCAGAAAGGCTGGAGCCTGCAGCTGTTGTTAAACGTGCTACTTTTTAGATGCAATTTAAAATTATGTGAAACTGATCCTCAGGTTGCAGCTCCTTGAAATCAGTAGTGGTTTTAGTGGATTTTAATCAGGAAGACTGCAGAATCTTTTCAGACTTGTATCTAATCTTAAAACCACCTGACTGCTGTTGAGTTGACAGTGTTGGGTTGCCTGGCTCTGCCTCAGTGCCGCAGCGTGCCTGTGGTGCAAGGCCTCTCAGATGTGTGCAGGTCTGCAGCCTTCAGAACACTTACTAACCTTGGCTGGTACGTGGTGACACACACTACCAATACCAAGCCTCTTTTTTTCTTTCACAGGTGGCTGGTGGTGGAGGTGCGGATCACCACAGGTGTGTACCTACTGCTAGGGGCTACTGCACCATCCTGCAGGTTAACCAGAGAATCCCAGAGTCGTGGTGCTAATTCTATGCTAAGCTTCTCTGTAAATCAATTCTAGAAGCTGTTGTGTAGTTGAGATTGTTGCCTTTGTAGTTCAGTAGCTGAGGAGTAGAAAGCAACCTCCCGTTCCATTTTGCAGTTTTTGGAGTACAAAATAACTGACTGTGTCTCTGCAGAACAGTCAGTTCCTGCTAAAATCAGAGGTGCACATTTCAGGGGTGTTTTCAGCTCCCTTCTAGACTGAGGGTTGGCTCTCAGCTGCTTTGTACAGACCTCCCAAGAGAAAATGATGTAAGTGTGCTCAAAGCACATGTAGGTATTGCTGGCATGGGATTGTCCTGTGCTTATGGGATGCATCTACCTATCAGATAGACCTGTATGGGATTTGGACCAAACCCTCTCACAGTTAAATGTTGAGGTCTGGGGAGCTCAGTGGCTCTGTGGTTTGCTGTGGACATAGATGTGAGCTGAGATCTAACTGTCTGCATTCCCTATCTGGCACTCTTGCATGAAAAGCAATGTGCCATGACTCACAGCTGCCGAGCCTCCATGCAGCAGTAAACAGAAGCCCAGGAAAAATGTGCTGTCATTCCATCAGTATCATTTAAGTGAGAATAATCCTGAATGTTGTCACTGCTCATCTGCTTGTTCACTGAACTCCTCTGAGCTAGTGGTATCAGAGCAAATTCAGATGCTGTGGATAAAAAACTGTACCAGGTGTGGCTGGCGTATAGGAATGGAATTCTTATGGACTAACTGAAACTGAATCCATGACAAATAGCAGAAAGGACAGTAGTACAGAGTTCGTGGACTGAAATGTGATATTTTCATAACTGGTCATGATGTGAAGCCGCAGAAAACTTGTAATGAAAGCACAGGAGAAAGAGTGCAGCTGTGGCTCTTCAGAGCCATTAAAATGTCTCTATTACTTGCTGAAAGGAGCTAACTGGAGCAATTAGAACAGTCATAAGCATCTCTGAAGTCTTGTCTGCATACAAAATAACCTCTGTGTTCAGAACTCAGGGCAGCCTGATGTTATGTGTGGGATTGTGCAGAGCTAAGTAGATCTCTTTTCATATTAAAATCTATGGATCTCTTCTTTTTCTGAGATACTTCTCAGTGTGCCCCGGGGATTTAGTCCTCTTCATTTCAACTAGGCTGCTATATTTTCTAAACCAAAATTGTGTTGTTTGAATCTAGATGAATGCATCTTATTCACCCACTTCGTTCTGGTAAATCAAACCCTTTATTTCAAAAGCTGCAGCAGAGAGGCATTAAGCAACACTGCTGGACTTCCAGCAAAAGTGCACTTGTAACTATTATTGACACAGACCTAAAGGCACACTCTAATATAACTGTAAGCCAGTGAAAAGAAAGAGCTAAAAGAGTATTAAGAGGTAGGAATGAGTTTTTGTTTTGAGTAGGATGAAGGGAATCTGTTTTGCTTTCAAATGGGCGTTCTTTGTCCTGCTCCAAATCACATGGTTAAGCCTCCAGCTGGGACATGGTGGTTTATCATGAGAATGACAGCCCCCAGGGAGGAAGGCAGCAGTTCTCAAAAAGTTTGGAAAGCAACAATGGTCTTTGAAAAGGAATTTTTAAAACATCCTGTCTACAGGGTATTTATGAATTAAATGCTTAGCCTGTGAACTGCTAGAGTCTCCATTTAAAGCAATCGAGGAATTCTTGTAGACTTATCTTCACAAATTCACGCAAGTTTATAGGAGATGCTACTATTTAGTGTATAAAATAACCAGTGTGTAATAGCATATGTTGTACTGAACTCTTAAGATTTACTGTTAATGCTAGAGAAATGCTCCTGTCCAAGGGTTTAGGTAGTTGGCATTACAAATCTTTCTGTGTGTAGGTTGAGTTCTTGTTTCCTCAAGCAGGCCTGCTCCTCTTTGGGAGCATGTTAGAGGTTATAGGCTGTGACCGCTTAATATGGAGTTTATGCCACAGACCACTGTTGGAAATGATTTAATTATACAAAGCCCTTCAGTCTGATCAGAGCTGTGCTCTGTGTACCAGATGTTGGAGAGAAGAATGGTGGTTTTTTTCACTTGCATATTTTCAGCTGTATGTAAGAACTTTGTGTTATAAATGTGACACAGCAGGTTTGGCAACACCTCCCTCTAAACAGGGTGGATAAGGATCAGTTCCTGAAGGGTTTTTTTCAGTTAACCCCGTTCGGTTTCTTTAAGCAGCTGCATGGTATTTGATGGCATCCAGTGTTCACCCCAGTGAGAGTTCTCTATTTTCTTTCTCTTAGAGTCCTTAGCCACTTCTCCGTGTCTCCCACATTTGCAGATTGTGGAGAAACTCTGCTCGAGGGCAGAAACTGTAACCGCTGTCTTGCACCCTCTCCTGTGCTGTGGTGCATAAGTCTGAGCTTTGGGTTGAGTTGAGTTAAAATGGGGAATTTTTTCTTTTAAGAAATAGCACTTGCGTGACAACCGCAGCAGAAGCTGGAGTTTTTTTCTCTGAGGCAATCTTGTTTCTCCACCAAGGCTCCTGGCTCCATTTCCCAACAGACTTCATTGTTTCTGTTGCTTTTGTTGTTCTGGTTTAATGAAACTTTCCTCTCCCCCTCCTTAATGCCTGTCACTTTCTGCAGAATGAAAATGGGCAGCAGTAAACCGGGGCATTCCCTTTACCCAGTCCTGCTACTCTTCTTTCCCACAAAGTTTCCCAGTGTCAAAATAAGCTCTTAAAACTATTTTGACTAGCATGGCTCTTCTACATCCAAGCTACTGGGCTCCCACACAGTGTCCCTTTGGGAGAAACCAGTGCTGGAGATAGTAGTTGCAATACTGTCACTTATTCCAGTAGAAGTAAAGGTCAGTGTTTGCTCTTTGTTTCTCATCTCGAGAGACTTTATGGGTGGCTGTAGAATGTAAGCTACTCAGCTTCTGGCTGAGAGTAGAGCGGGCTAATCCTGATCTCCTCTGCTTCAATGCACCATAATCATTCCCTGCAGCCTTTAGTACATGGTTACTAGATAGAGATGTGGTCCTGCAACCTCTTGTTCGCAGCGTCTGTGGTGTAGTTTCTGCAGATGGGTTCCACATGTGCAGGGAGGAGAGCATTTTATTTGACTTCGGGTGTTAAATCTGGATTCATCTCCTCATGTCAGATGGGGCAAATGTCTTAAAGGCTTCTAGATCTTGTGCAGTCTTTGAAAAAAGTAGGCTGTAGTCTTGCTTGCCCGAATCCAGAGTATAGTGAATTCTGTCTGTATCTGGATCGTGCTTTGATCCCTGGCTCCGTCTTGCGTTGTTTGGAGTCAGCAGTGACTGGCTTTTGGACAGTGTGTCCTAGAACGAACTTGCACAATACTGTCGGCAGATGTAATTATCACAGGAATTTTGCTGAAGAGTCACTGCTAGACATCTGTCAGACTTCTAGTTTGGTTAGGAAGCTTTACATTTATTTAATCAGCACCCTTTTTTTCCCTTTCTCCCTTGACCAGATGAATTTGATGCCTATATCATTGTGTCCTTCGTAAATGCCACGCTGGTGCTGTCTATCGGAGAGACTGTAGAAGAAGTGACTGACTCTGGGTTCCTGGGTACTACGCCCACCTTGTCCTGCTCTCTCCTTGGTGATGATGCATTGGTACAGGTAATAGAAAGATGCTTTTAACGTGTTTGCAACTCTGCTGCATGGTTGTAGTTTCTACAGTAGTGCAAGGTATGTCGTGTCTAAAGGTGTGAATTGGCAGAGAATGACACTTACTCACCCTTTCCCTCTTTATATCCTGCTAAGTGAAACTGGGCCAGCTGAAGATGGTCCTTATCTCCTTCAGTGCGCGCTCAGTAGTTCTTTGCCGTAGTTGAAAGATGCAATGCATCCAGCTGGCGAGTGGCTTCCTACTGGTTTGGCCTGTTGCAGAGCTAAAAGATCACTGCTGCCAGGAGCCTTTGGCTTGTTTAGTGTCAGGAGTTGTGAGGGGATAGTAAAGACAGAATTAATGTCACCTTTTTTTTCCTTCAGGTTTATCCAGATGGGATCCGGCACATCCGAGCAGATAAGAGAGTAAATGAATGGAAGACACCAGGGAAGAAAACCATTGTAAAGTGTGCTGTGAACCAGAGACAAGTAGTGATAGCACTGACTGGAGGAGAACTGGTTTACTTTGAGATGGACCCGGTATGTGTGTTAATGTTTCACCTGAATTTGGAAAAGCAAAGCCCTTGTGTATCTGTCCAAGATAATTTAATAGTCTTAATTTAATAATTTATAAGGTCTCTGAAGTTCATAACTAAGGCTGGAAATTGTGTACTTTATTGCTATTCTGGTTGTAGCTGAAATAAAGCTGTAAGTAAATGGTTTAAAAAAGTACAGAAAAATCCAAAACACTATCACTGAAATGAAAAAGAAGTTGGAGGAAGAGGGTGTGAAGAGACACTATGGTGCTTCTTGCCACATTGGCTAGTTAATAACTGTCTTGACTCTTTCTTTCTCAGTCAGGACAGCTGAATGAGTACACTGAGAGAAAGGAGATGTCAGCCGATGTGGTTTGCATGAGCCTGGCCAATGTTCCTCCTGGCGAGCAGCGCTCCCGATTCCTTGCTGTTGGGCTGGTGGACAACACTGTCAGAATTATTTCCCTTGACCCTTCGGTGAGTAGCTGCTCTGGTTCTGGCTCTTGCACTGACTTGAAATGTTCAGAAGGGCTGTCCAGAAGCGGGCTGTGTCCATCCAAGCTGTCTTTTCTATATTCAAGTTGATGAGCAGGAATGAGGAGCCTTGACAGCTTCTCTCTGCTGGATGGGAGGAAGCATGGCCCTGGATCGTAACCTGTAACAGACTCTCTTTTAATACAGTCTCATTCTCTTTCCTGGAGGTTTAAACACGTTTTCTTCTTTGTTTTATTCTGGGGTTTGTTTCTCCCCCCCCCCCCCGCACCGGCCCCCTCACTGTTTATACCTTCATTCTGCAGGTGGGTCAGCAGCAAACCAGCAGTCATTCCTCTGCCTGCAACAGAAAGTGTTCAAAGGATGACTGAAGTGACATAAACTTTACCATGCTGAGTAGCTGCAAACTGTGCTAGAACAGTTTGAAAGGATCCCATTTATCTTCTCCAAACCTCAGAGCTGCAACCACTTCTGCTTGCCAAAATCCACAGAGCCAGAATCTATTGTGACTTTTTTTCTGTGCTGAATACCTCTTTATGGAGATCTAAAAGGGCATCCTTAAGCTCCTTAGATGGAGGAGCCATCTAAGGCTTTTGCCCTGCCAAGCCTTGTCAACTGGTGTAGCACCTCTTTTCTGTCTCCCACAGGATTGCCTGCAGCCGCTGAGTATGCAAGCCCTTCCTGCACAGCCCGAGTCTCTGTGTATTGTGGAGATGGGTGGCACAGAGAAGCAGGATGAGCTAGGGGAGAGGGGCTCCATTGGCTTTCTGTACCTGAACATTGGACTGCAGGTAAGAGGTGCCTGCCTGGCTCCCACAGGTATTTCTTTGTGAGAATTCCTTTGAAAGCTGGATTGCTGTAATAGCCTTGTTATCATGCAGCGCAACACAAAGCCTGACTGTTCCCTCTTTGTTATGACATGCTTAACAACTGTGAGTGGGGAATTCACTCTGACTTAGTAGAGATGCAAATTTCCCTATATGTTCCTGGACTTGAGATGAGTCAAAAGACAGACAGTGTAGGACAAATTGTGCTTTTCCTCTTCCAGAAAGAGAGCACTTTCTAAAACTTTCTAGGTGAAGTGTTGCTGGGCAGTTCTTTAAAAACTGCCTGTAGGGCAGAGTATCAAAGAAATTACAGCCCACAACCACAGACTGCTCTAACAACCCTGCTGTTACACAGCTTTTTGTTAAATTCAGTACTGACTTTGTGATCTTTGACCAAAAATGTTGGTTTGACAATTCACATGTGGTAAAAATCATAGAATCATAGAATCTTCTGGTTGGAAAATACCTTTGAGATAATCAGAGCAGTCTAGGTTCTGATCTGGCTCAAGTTTGGTGTCAGAGTAGAAGCTCTTCTTAAGCAGCATGAGGTTTTGGGTAAATGCTTTCTACCAAGAGCAGTTAGGATCTGGAATCAGCCCTCTGGGCTTTCATGGCCTGTGTGATGCACCACACTTCTTAGTGTGGCTTTTTTGGCTTTGTTTAGGGAGGTGGATTTGTTGGTTTAGTTTGCAATAATTCCTTTCTGCCCCATAGCAGTGTGCAGGAGCACTGCTTTTAATATTAAGACCCGGTTTAGATACAGTGTGGCTGTAGAAGAGAGTTTTACTGGAAGCTATGAAAACAAACACCTAATTCTTCAGAAATTGCCTCTGTGTTTTGAATAATGCCTGTAGCTATTTATTTCTTATCTGTATTCTTGATCTAACATCTTGGTTTGCTAATGCAAAGAATGGTGTGCTGCTGCGAACTGTCCTGGATCCTGTTACTGGCGATCTTTCCGATACCAGGACCCGATACCTTGGCTCCCGGCCTGTGAAACTCTTCCGAGTCCGAATGCAAGGCCAGGAGGCGGTAAGTGAGGCGAGCTCTCAGAGGGATGCAAATCCAGTCCCTGGGTGCAGCATCTCAGTTTTCCTTATTGGTGGGCAGGGTGGAAAAGCATCCTTGCAGGACCCTCTGGGTAAGGGTGGGAAGTAGAATGACTTCATTATGGAGCTGCCTGGCTCACAGCTTGCTCTTGCGCAAACAGCCTTGTTCTTGTTTGTATTTCCCTTAATTCCTAGGAAGTAATGGGTAGTGCTGCTCTGCCTTCTTTGAACTGGGGCTCATCTGACCTATAGGCTGTGTTCACAGTGTGTCTGGAAAGCTCTGAGCAGCTTCTTGAGGTTACAGACACTGAAAATCCTTGTCTTGCCTGCCTTAGTGCACAGGGACAGAAATGACCCCTTGACTGCTTGGTGCAGTGAGTGCTTGTCTCCTGTGTATGTTGAGAATGGTGAGGCCAGGGGCTGGACAGCTGCCATGTGTGGTTCAAGGAAAATATTTGCAGGATTTGGCATAAAGGGAAGAATGTGTTCCATCAGAAGTGCCATTTCCAGCCCTTCTGATGGGGCACTGGGGAGATCAGCCACCCCCTGCTTGACTCATTTTTGGATGACACCTTCAGAGTTGAGAAATGTTGCCGGTCAGCGTAGGGGTCTGGATCTGGGAATCTGAGCTCTGATTTAATGTTATGGTACACTGGGTGAATCTCTCCAGCGTGCTCCTGCCAGTCTGCCAACTGCAACTAGGAGATGATGTACTTCACAGCTCTAGCAGAAGATGTTCCTGAGATGGCTGAGTGATTTTCTGTTTTGAGGCCAGTTTTCGTTGCTTGTCTCAAATAGGGGGAAAAAAACCATACTGCTTGTGGCCAGTCAGTGGTGGGCTTGGAGCAGCCTGTGAGTGTTCCAGTGTGATTCCAGCTTTTGTCACTCACACAGACAGTAAGGTTGCACTGAAATGGGTTTAGCCAAATGTATAAAGCGGAGGAGTTCAGAAGTCTGTCTGCTTCCTTTGTTTTCCTGAACTTGATTGAAAATAGGCTACTGATTGTTTTCAGTGAATTTCACTTGCAGCAGCAGCATTTGGATTGTGACAAAGCAGTAAATATTTACTTTAAAAGACCTGTTCCCATTAGAACAGCCTATTGTTTTTAAAAAATAGTTTTAAAAGTTTTAAAATGAGAGTATTTGTTGATCTTGGCTTTTGCAGATAATGGTTTTTAATGGGCGTCGATTTGAGTATTGGTTGTCTTGATCCAGCTTTAAAGTTCCTCTTTGTGCCTTACACAGTTGTCAGACACAACTGCCTCTTGAAAGCAAGGGCTTGCTTGGAAGGTGTGCTCCGAGCTGGATGGAACCCACCCACAAGAATTCAGTTGTTCTGGTCTGTAGAGTCTGGCACTGTGGATCCGTTCCTGTTGCAAGGAATGATCTTGCCTCCATCCCCAGGCCTGAGATTTTTGTTGTTCATCTTTCCCAGGTGCTGGCCATGTCAAGCCGTTCCTGGCTCAGTTATTCCTATCAGTCACGCTTCCACCTGACTCCCCTGTCTTATGAGACACTGGAATTTGCGTCTGGTTTTGCTTCTGAGCAGTGCCCAGAGGGCATTGTAGCCATCTCCACAAACACATTGAGGTAAGAACTGGTGGGAGAAGATCAATACTTCTGGGCCGGGATGCCAGACAGAGTTAGGGATGGTGAAGTCATAGAATCATAAAATAGTTTGGGTTGGAAGGGACCTCAAAGCCCATCCAGTTCCAACCCCCTGCCATGAGCAGGGACACCTCCCATTGGATCACGATGCTCAAAGCCCTGTCCAACCTGGCCTTGAACACTTCCAGGGAGGGGAGATCCACAACCTCTGTGGGCAACCTGTGCCACAAGCTCATCACCCTTACCATGAAGAATTTCTTCCTAATATCTAATCTAAATCTTCCACCCTTCCACTTTCAAGTCTCAATAGACATTCAAAAAGAGAGACGTAAAGTGTCTTACCTTAAGAATCAAGGGGGGATTTTTAAGTTATTTGATTATGGATAATGACTTGATAGAAACATTTGGATGGATTTCAGAAAACAAATGGAACACAAATGTAATTATGCTGTCAAAGAAACAGGGTGTACTTCTTCGATTTAAATAGCAAATATAATGCAAGTTATTCTTAAATTCTCTCCTCCTTAGAGAGGAGGGAAGCTTTTAATAAGTGTGAACCTGAACCTGTTTTGTCTTAGGACCTTGTGATTTGCGATCCAAATTGGCTACTTTGCAGAAGATAAGCTGTGTGATTTAAGAAATTGGAGGCGTGACGGGTGTATTTAAACAACACAATATTATTATTATTTACAGCACGAATTCAGGAGCTCTGCTTTATGCACTTGAACAGGCGCTTTTTTGATATCTGTCCTCATTGAAATATTACAGCATTCACTGCTTTTAAAGGAGTCATTCTTTCTGGAGAGACTTGTGGTTTTTAGTCACCAGATGCCAAAAGAACTGGCATTTGAGCTGGCAAGTCACAGGAAGAGCAACTTGGCATTGCATTTTTCATACTCTTTCAACTAAAGTGTTTCTGAGGAGCATGTGATTATGTGTCAAAGGCTGTGTCACGTTTAGATTCAGATGATGTTTTCCCCAAGTGTGCATTGGCCCTCTTCCGTGTTCTCTTTATTTCTGTCAGGATAGATTTGCTTCAGTACACTAGAAGCTTGTCCAAAAGGTACAGGCACTCGGAACATACCCTGGGGACAGTGAGAGCTCTCAAGCCAATGACCCAGTGTGACAGAGCACACCTGTCCTTCAGCATGAGCTCCCATTTAGGATGCTAGTTTTGCCCTCCTCTCTTAAGAGGTTTGCTAGTTGCCATCTCACCCAAGAAAGCCTCTTGTCTCCAGTACGAGCCAGTTTCACACCTGAAGCTCAACCCCGGTTTTGTTGTCTTGGGCAGTTGCTTTCAGACCTTGTTGAACACATGTCATGTCTTTGTCCCCCAGGATTTTGGCACTGGAGAAGCTGGGGGCAGTCTTCAACCAGGTTGCCTTCCCATTGCAGTACACACCCCGAAAATTTGTCATTCATCCAGAGAGTAACAACCTGATCATCATAGAGACAGACCACAATGCTTACACCGAGGCCACCAAGGCACAGCGGAAGCAACAAATGGCTGAGGTAATTGGGGTGGGGGACAGGGACACATGTCTCTTCCCTGCAGGGAACTCCTGCAGCTGGAAATCTGTGTTCACTCATTCCCAGCTGTCATTGCCTGCAAGTTCTTGTGCCCTGTGTGAATGTGGGGGCTGAAGGGACTGAAGATCTGCCTTGAAACACGAATTTTGACAGAATATATTGCTTCCCAGTGCACCTTTCTTTGTGTGTTATTGTGGTGGGCTTGAAGAACCAAGTATTGGAGGACAAGCCTGCTTGTGTAGGACCGTTCTTTGGGTTTTCTGTGACTGAGGATGTTTGGGTTTCTCTGGGTTATTTTCTTCTCAATTTTCCAGAGTCACTGATTTGGAGAAATACCTCCGCAGACTACTGCCCCTTGGGCAGGGCTGAAATTGCTGTGCTGTGAGCTGCAGAGGCTCCCATGGGAATAAGCTCAGGGTGGGTGGAAGCTTTGGGATTTGGTGACTTCTATATTTTCACAGCAGTGCCTTGCCTTGGAATAGCTGGGCTTAGGGGAGATGGGGAGGCTGTATTCTACTCAGAGCGTTGGCATGTCTAGAAAGGAAGCCCACCAAGCTGTTCTTTGCTCCTGTGCCATAGGAAATGGTGGAGGCTGCAGGTGAAGATGAGAGGGAGTTGGCTGCAGAGATGGCTGCAGCCTTCCTGAACGAGAACCTTCCTGAGTCCATCTTTGGTGCTCCCAAGGCAGGGAATGGACAGTGGGCCTCTGTTATCAGGGTGATGAACCCCATCCAGGGAAATACATTAGATCTGGTCCAGCTAGAGCAGAACGAAGCTGCCTTCAGGTAAGCATTTCCAGGTGCAGCAAGAATCTCTGCTTGTAATGAGCCTTACATGTATTCTTCCTGCTTTTGTTCAGCTGTTACTGAGTTGAAATCCACATGCAGCATGTCATCAGGAAGCTGGCTTGAAATTTTAGGAGTGATTGCCACGTGCTTAAAACTTTTGTCTTGCCTTTCCTTCCCTTCCCACCCTGATCTGTCTGCATGTGATGCTAAGAACTGGTGCTCCAGATGTGTTTGCTGGACCCCAGCACTCAAAGAACAACACTGGGATGTAAATGACAGATAAGAGAGCGGGGAACAAGAGAATGTGCTGCTATCTCTCACTTCCCCTTTTCATCCAGATAACTGAGCATAGATTAAATGGAAAGGAAGTGTTAGATGGACTGGAGGGGAAAACCAGCATGATAACCACAAAGAATAGTGAGTGCCTCAGCAGGTGGAGTCAGATTATGCTAGACCAAAATGCTGACTCTGTCCTGTTTTGTCCAGGATTCCCAACCTGACTGAGCTGGGCATCGGGCAGGAAATAACACTGGAGGATGAGGAAAGTTATATATACGTGTCCAAACTGCAACAGCCTTTGAAAAACAGCCTCTAGTGGAGCTTTACACATTGCTAGGCATTGTCCAGCCTGTGAAAGTATAAAAGTAGTGCTTTGAGCTCTGTGAAAACACAAAAGTAATGCTTTGGTCAAATGTGGCAGCTGGAGCGTATCTTTTTATATGGGCAGTGTGGAAAAATGAAGGAATCTGCATTAAAACATTTCTGCAAGGAAGAAAAATAACCTCTGAAAATGAAATGTCAATGTTGAACGGTTGGGCTCCTGAATCTCTGACTAGGTGCAAGCTGTGCTGTCAGGGAAACCAGTCCACGTGTGCAGTGTGAGTTTGTGTCATGATCATCTCACTGATCTCCTGGCATGCCTTGTCACCCCCAGTGTGGCTGTGTGCCGGTTCTCCAACACCGGTGATGAGTGGTACGTGCTGGTGGGAGTTGCCAAAGACCTGATTCTGAACCCACGCTCAGTTGCTGGAGGATTTGTCTACACATACAAGCTGGTGAATAATGGTGAAAAGCTGGAGTTTCTGCACAAGGTGAGAGGGATAGCTGGAACAGCTCTTAGTTCACCCTGAAGGTTACAGTGATACTGCAGTATTTAATGAATCCTAGACAAGATTGTCATGCTGATGTTGCACACTGAAAGCAGTATCTGAGAAAACGAGCTTCCTCCTCCAGAATCATTTGGGACAGTTTTTGCACAGCTGAGAATTGAACACAGGTCTCCCAAGAGATCTGTGACCCAGTCCTTTGCTTTAGCTACAGTCTTACCTCTTTCATTAGTAGATGGGAAGGGAGAAGGGGTTTTTATGGTCTCATTAGGGAGAGGACAGAAACAGCTCTGTTTCCTTTTGGGAGTGTGAGCAGTTGTTTACAAAGTGAATTCATACTTGGGTCACTTGAGCTATGGGTGCTGAGGCTCTCGGTCCTCAGCTGGCCTCATGGAACTGGTGTGAGCTGTCGCCTTTTCTCTGATGCTGTTTTGGTTGTGTGTAGAAAGGAGTAGTCACCTAGTGACCAGCTGGCTTGGCAGGGCTCTGAGCCTTTAGCCAGAGTTTCAGCAGAACTCTCTTAAAACAAAATTCTGTTCTCCTTTCCATGGGCTTCCAGCATAGCTGAGATTTGAGCAAATGAGCATGTGAAAAGGAGTGTTGCGGCTTATTCACTTCCTATGGTCCTGATGCAATGAGTAGGTTCTGTCCTGGACCAGGGCCTCTTCTGGTGCCACTGACAGAGCTGATCTGAAGTAATTCCTCTTAGCCAGTGCAACCAAGCTAGGAATGCTGTAGCAGGAAGCTCTCTAGTGTTCCCATTTTCTACTGTGGCTGATCCTTTTGGACTGAGTAGTGATGAGAGATTTTTCAACCCTGTCTGAGTTACTGGAATTGTGGGCACACTGTAAATGTTCAGATTTAACACTTTCTTCAGTGACAGCTTCAGGCTGTCTGTGGCAGGTGGCTGAGTTAGATTCATGCCTTTGTTTTAAAAACAGACAATCTGAATGGATTGAAACAAAGCATAAAGCCCTTCTGTTGGGTATGAATCAAAAGTAAGAACTGAGGGAATAAGATCCTTGTCTTCTGCTGCTGCCTTCCCACACTCAGTCCTACACTCCAGTTAAGGTGTGCTGCCAGCAGTCTGTGTAGCACACAGGGTTGTTAGCACCACATGTGGCACGTGTTGCTGTCAAAAGGCTTACAGAGGACTGACCTTTCGCCCCATCTGTATAAAAAGATTGTGATTAGCCTTTTATGTTGAAAAGTTTGGCATAGGCCAATGAGATTCTACCAAACCACTCACTGAATCTATTCTGAAGCCTTGTGTAAGGTTAGCTCTGGTAATGGGGGATTCACAGTCTTTCTCTTCCATCTCTAGACTCCTGTGGAGGAGGTTCCTGCGGCCATTGCTCCATTCCAAGGTAGAGTCTTAATTGGAGTTGGAAAACTCCTACGTGTATATGACCTGGGCAAGAAGAAACTGCTTCGAAAGTGTGAGAATAAGGTACTGGCTTTTGTTCTTAACCAGAGCTGTTAATCTGGAGTGAGCGATGCTTTGCAGCAGATGTGAAACAGGGGTTTAGCTGCTGTTGCAGTTGGTGTGTGTCAGTGCACATGGACATCAGTGCTGTGTCTGTGCCTTGCTGGTGTGCACTGGGTATCTGCATCCAGAGGAGAGTTGGCAGCTCCCCTGCTGTACCCCAAGCACACGCTCTGCTTTCCCATTGCCATTCAGAAAACAGTGTTCCTTTTTGTGCAAGCTTGAAGCAGGCTGTTACTGGGCCCATGCAGGAGTCTCACAAGCCTGTACAGAGCATGACTGTGGCCATCTGCAGTTGTGAGAGCTCTTATCCAGATACAGAACGAGAACTGCTGGAAGTTTTTTCTTAGCTCAGGTGATCTGCAGGCAGGGGACGGAAGCTGGAGTGTGCGTATAGCACCTCTTCACATCCCCAAAATCTTGAAAAGGGGATTTTCTCCTTGAAGTAGATGGTCCTTTTTGCTGGGTATCTCTGGTACTTTAGGAAAATAAATTGCAGAGTATGATTTTCTAACTCTTAATTGCTTACTCCTCCCTCTCTCGTGTAAGCTGTAGAACCTATGTCACAAAGGAACCCCAGCAAGCTCACAGGCAGAATGGGAACTTGTAGGGGAACAGTTCTTTGTTTGTGGGTGTTTTGAAGGGTTTTTTTCCTAAAATGTGACTCGCATGAAAAATTGAAGCTTTCCTCCTTGAGCCTTTAATGAGGGGACACTGAAGCAGCGCGTACTTGCAGGACTCTGCCCCTGGTATCTCAGACTCACCAGCAGTGCCTGTTCTCTGGACATTACTTGTATTCAGCAGGCTGGGAATTATGCAGGGTGGATGTTAGGTTGCAAGGCCCTGTATTGACAGTAGCATGCCAGAAATAACGTAGTTTTGGAGGGAATGATGAGAAATGGAGGGGGAGCTATAGTTCGTAGAGGGAGTAGGGTAGAGTTAATGGGTTATGCTTCCCTGTTTGAAGCACTCAGGTCTTGTCCTTTCTCTCCCAAAAGCACATTGCCAACTACATCTGTGGGATCCAAACCATTGGGCACAGAGTGATTGTTTCAGACGTTCAGGAGAGTTTCATCTGGGTGCGCTACAAAAGGAATGAGAACCAGCTCATCATCTTTGCGGATGACACTTATCCCCGGTGGGTCACTACAGCAACTCTCCTGGATTATGACACTGTGGCTGGAGCAGACAAGTTTGGCAACATTTGTGTGGTGAGTGTGCCTCGGAGCAGTTGGGGCTTTTTGGACATTTTTTTCCTTAAAACATCCATGAGTTGTCTTAAAAGAATGAAAATCTGCTTAGCTGGAAGCAACGCCCTGTACCATTCACTTGTTTTTATGGAGTGATTAGCTGTCATCGTAATGGATGGCTGCAGTTCATCAGTTCAATTAAAGCAAACAAGTTAAAGCATTGGCAGGTCAAAAACCCCCATGCTTCTGAAGTATTCAATAACTTGTGCTGAAATTGCCCCAAAACTTGTTGTGATCAAGCCTTGAAATGAAGCGTGTGACTGTGAAAGGGCCCATGAGATCTTGCATCAGCGTTATCACTCTTACTTTCCCTGGCAAAACCTCATTGCTGGCATTTAGCTTTCTCTGTCACTTCCTCTCAAAAGTTGGCTTTGTCAGTGCTGACACTTCCCTGCTTGGCTGGGTTTCAGCAAGGGAGGAGGAAAGAATAGATGGTCTTTCTGCCATAGCTTTGATCTTTTCCAGAAGTGTGCTTGGGTGCTTTGGAGTGCAGGGTTCAGAGAGTGTCAGACGCTGCGCCTGCAGGATTTGGCTGACGTGCAACAAATCAATCCTCTTAGGCTTTCCTGCCCCACATCCATCAAAGTGTTTACTTAGTGGGAACTGCCTTCAAACCATTCTGACCACACTTCCCAGGGTGACCTGCAAGTGCCATTGTAATTAATTGTAAAGGCCTTGTTAGAGGGGAAAATGGATGATTTGCTCTGTGTAAAGTGATTCTTGTAGAGTCCATAGTTTCAAAGACCACAAAGATTCTCCAGAGATAATATGCTGCTTCTCTGCATCTTGTTGACTCTCTCTTCCTTTTTCAATGCAGGTGAGACTGCCTCCCAACACCAATGATGAGGTAGACGAGGATCCCACAGGCAACAAAGCTCTCTGGGACAGGGGGCTGCTTAATGGGGCATCACAGAAGGTATTGCTTAATGGGAAGTGCAGGGATATTGTGGGAAAAGAGTGCGCTGCTGTTCTGTGAAGTCCTCTGCAGTGTTGTCCAGCAAATGCATTGGCAGTTCTGCTCCTACACATCTACTGTGCTGTGGGTGATCAGTTTTCACTGTCACTGGGAGCCAAATTCAGTTTCTAAAATCACAGCTGATGCCTATTCAGTGATGTTTGATTGAAGCAACAAGCTCATTTTCTTTTCCTGCTTTCCCTCATTACTTGCATCCAGCTCAAAAGGGTAATTCACTGGCATGCTGAGTTTTGCCATCTGGTCATAGGTGGAAGGCACTTCCTCTTTAGAAAGGCATTTCAGAACTAGCAGGTGGCAGAATCTATTCTGCTTTCCTCTCTCGAGCCTTTTGATGCTTTTATGTAAGCTAGAGGAAAAACATGCTTCTGTGGTTGTCTTTCAGGCTGAAGTGATTATGAATTACCATGTGGGAGAGACAGTGCTTTCCTTACAGAAGACCACGTTGATCCCAGGAGGCTCTGAATCTCTTGTTTATACCACCTTATCGGGAGGGATAGGAATCTTGGTCCCTTTTACTTCCCATGAGGTAAGCAGGCCCCATCATCATGCTGCAGGCGTGCTGCTTTTCTGTGTGCTCATCTCCAGCCAGTCTGTTGTGCTGTGTCCCATGAGGGCTCTGCAGTGCATGAAAACCTGGGCTGCAGGAAAGCCTGGGGTTGTGGGACAGACTTCAGTGCAAAGGAGAAGAGAAGGAGCTTGTTAGCTCCTCCTGCCTTGGCTCTGCAAAGAGTTGAGAGCTTTTCTTGTTGGACTGCTGTTCTGAGTCTGTTGGTGCCCCAGAGGAGTAGCTCTTGGGTGACAGTGTCTGTGGGGAGGGATCCTTTGGCAGGACCTGGTAATGGCAGTGTTTCAGCCAGCACAGGAGTGCCTGGCTGAGGGGTGTGTTCTTGCCCCACCAGTGGCAGTGACATATAACAAACTGTTCTCTTATCAATTCTTCATCTCCCCAGGATCATGACTTCTTCCAGCATGTGGAAATGCACTTAAGGTCTGAGCATCCTCCTCTCTGCGGACGAGACCATCTCAGTTTCCGCTCCTACTACTTCCCGGTGAAGGTAGGTCTGAGTGGTAATGGGGGTGCAGACACTTAACTCTGGGACACAGAACTGCCTGGAGGTGTGGCAGAAGCAAGTCAGGGTTGCTGTTCAGTGGGGCAGGTTGAGGCAATGCAAACTTTATCTGGTGTAGTGACTGGCAGGAACTGGAGCTGGCTCTTGAATAGTGCTCTGTAAGGAGAGCTGTGCTTGGCACTTAATACCCTGTCTGTTTTGTTTTCCTAATCCTTGTAATGAGCCTTCTGAGAGTTGCCCTTGAGACCCACGCCCAGAGGTGCTGTTGCTGTCCTTCTCTGCTTGCTACAGCACCTCCTTTTTCCATCAGGAGAAGCAGCATTACGTAGCCCTGCATGGCTAGGGCAAAGTAGGTGTTGCCTGAGGGATGAATTTTTTCCATCGCTATTGAAAAAGGAAATCTCATTAAAAAAATAGCTGTTTCTGCCTATTTCTGCTTTTGAGGAACAGTTTGAAGTTGTCAGCTGTTAAATACTGTGACCAGAAGGTCCAGAGTACTGGACCAGAGAAGCTTTGTGGTAGCTACTGTCAGAGTAACATGTGTGGTATCACAATCAAAAAACTGTCCCAGCAGCTGAAGCTGTGTGAAGCACAGAGGCTCTTGCTTCTGATGAGCTTGGGGCTGGTTTGCAATAGGCACAATCTCAAAGATGCCTTTCAGTCATCTTTTGCAGCCTCCCCCAGCCTTCCCAGTACAGAACTGGAGCCAAAGTCTGATCAGTCTTCCCTTGTGTGATTCTTCAGCTGCACCCAAGCTTTTTGGGTTTCTCCTTCATTAATCAAGCTGGTCAGTAATTAATTTGATGCTAACTACTGCTATTCAGCAGATGAGGTCACTGAGCGTGGTCTTGTTTCCAGGATGGGATTAAGAATCTCCTGGGAACGAACTGCTTGTTGCCATTTTTCCCTGTTTAGGCAGGGTTCAGTGCCTCTGTGTTTTGTCAATTCAGTGCTCTCCTCCTTGCCCCTCCAGAATGTGATTGATGGGGACCTGTGTGAGCAGTTCAACTCCATGGAGCCGAACAAACAGAAGAATGTGGCCGAAGAGCTGGACCGGACCCCACCCGAGGTGTCCAAGAAGCTGGAAGACATCCGCACGCGCTATGCTTTTTGAGCAGCAGCTGGCAGGAGCAGAGCTTCTCGCTGGCCTCATGGATGCTCTTCCAAGCACAGTTGGGAGGAGGAATGTGTGCACTCTTTCCCCTTTTCAGTATTGGTTTGCTCCTCTTGGTTTATGTTTCAAAGTAATGTGACTCCAGTAAATCAGGTGTTAGGTCTCCCAGCACATCCCACTGCTTATGTGAAGGCTCCTGACTCTGCCTTCCAGCCAGATACATTCCTTCTTGGATAGTGCCCAAGGAAGCGTGCAGAGTGGCCCTTAGCCTCATCTCCTTGGCCCTCCCCTTTAGGATGGGGGAGCCTGAGGGTGTCTTGTGCTGGCCTAGCAGAAAGCTCTTTAGGGCAGATCCAGCTGAACCTTTGTAGGATCCAGTGAGTTTTACAATTTCCCAGTGGTTTGGTAAAGGAAGCAGCTGTGGGGTGACTCAGGTTTGCCAGGCGAGTGGCGAGAAGCTTTGGGTTTCCACCAGTGCTGGGAGCAGCCGGTGGGAAGCCTGGCTGTGTGGAGGGTGTTACTGTCACACTTGTCTTGAACGTTTTCTTCAGAATTGCGAGGGGGCTTTTAGACTCCCCACTTCTGACTGTTTTCTCTGTAAATAGAGTTTTGTACAATGTTGACTCTCTGGGGGTGGGGAAGAGCGAGGCCTGAGTCTGGGACTTCATTTGTTTCATAATACTGTTGGCAAGAGCAGTGTCTCCAGGCTGTGACTGTGAGCAGCAAATGAAGAATAAAAGCCTGTTTTTGCATTACCAGGGCTCCTCTCCTTTGCAGCAGCTGTTGCTGACCTGGTGGGAGCTGGAGGGGGTGGAGGAATGTGCACACCCTTGGCCCCACACTCTGTGTGGATGCTGGAGATGGCTTGAAGTCCAGCACTGTCCTGGAGCTGCCACTCTCCAGCACCGCTCTGGGAAGGATTTTTTTTTTTCCCCCAGCTACTGTTTCTCCAGCCCTTCCAGGGCATAGCTGCTGCTCGAGGCTCCCCTCTGTTGCCCTGCACCACAGCTGCAGCTCTGGGAGGAGCAGCTGGCTGCCAGGGTGGCTGGGGATGGTGTTGCTGCCCGCTTGCTGGCTGTGAGGGCTCGCAGCTGGAGCTCACCCATGCAGCAGGTGCTTCCCAGTCGAGTCTGCAGTCTCAGCTCTGGTTCCTGGCTTGCTCTCACAGCAGGTCTGTCTCTGCTGAGCTGGAGACCTCCCTTGGTGCAGAGCATTCCGTGAAGGGGCCTGGCTTCCTCCCTGCCTAGGGCTGGGGAAGGTGGGAGGCCCCTGGCCCAGTGTTGTACTCACATCAACCGGCCTGTGAGTTTCTCCTCTGGCATGTGTGCTGCACCTGGTGAGGGTGAACACGTGCCCTGCCCTGTCCTTTGCACCCTCCTCTCTGCTCTCCTGCTTCCCCTTGCTCCTACGGGGCCGTGTTGGCAGGGGCTTACCCCAGGGCTGCACCCTTTGGCTCCGCTGTGGCACTGGCTGCCTACCCCACCCATCCTCTGCCTGGGGGTGAAGGGCTCCCTTCCCGCACCTTCCTGGGAATGACTGTGGCAGCACAGTGGTAAATGCATGAGATGAACGTGGTGTGGTCCAGCCTGGGCTTGTCATGGCTACGGGGTGCCCGCTCAATACTCTGTCTGTCATCCCCTTGTCCTCCCCCATGGTGTGATGCCTGCTCTGGATTGGGGAGTGCTTCCAGGAAAGCTCCAGCAGAACATGGCATTTGGTGTGTGGGTAGTCTTACAGGTGAAATTGCACCTGGAGGAATCTTGGGCTGTTCCCAAGCTGGTTCCAGGCATAGATTTTGCTTCCTTGGCCAGGCCTGCCTAAATAACCTGTCTGCAGCACCAGGGAACTGGGGTCTGGTTTACAGAAAGTTGAACATGAGCCAACAGTGAGCCCTGGCAGCCATGAAGGCCAACAGTGTCCTGGGGTGCATCCAGCATGGCATCACCAGCTGGGCAAAGGAGGAGACTGTTCCCCTCTGCTCTGCACTGGTGGGGCCCCACCTTGAGCACTGGGGGCAGTTTTGGGTGCTGCAGAATAAAAAGCTATGGGAGAGTGTTCAGAGGAGGCCACAAAGCTGGTGAAGGGTTTAGAGGGAGTATCATATGAGGAGCGGCTGAAGTCACTTGGTCTGTTCAGCCTGGAGGAGACGGAGGACCTCACAGCAGGTCACTGCTTCCTCACAAGGGGAAGAGGAGGAGCAAGCGCTGAGCTTTTCTGTCTGGTGACCAATGAGAAGACCCAAGGGTCCCTTCCAACTCAGGGCGTTCTGTGATTCTGGGAATGGCAGGAAGATGTGCCAGGGGAGGGTTAGGTCCTTGGACATCATGAAAAGGTTCTTCACCCAGAGGGTGGTGGAGCACTGGAACAGCTCCCCAGGGAAGCAGTCACAGCCTGACAATATTCCAGAAGCATTTAGACAAAGCCCTCAGACACACAGAGTGAATGTTGGGGTTGTCCTGGGCAGGGACAGGAGTGGGACTGGATGATCCTTGTGGGTCCCTTCCAACTCAGGACATTCTGTGATTCTAAGGCAAAGCCCAGAGAAGTCAGTGGGGTGCTCTGGGAGCACGATGAGCCCAGCCCACCTTACATGCAGAACTCCAAGCTGTGACCCCACCAGAGGGGCTTTCTTCCTGCCCTGCTTGTGGTGGCCGCAGCCGCAGGGTGCTGGGCCCCCGCTGCTGTGTGAGAGCAAAGCCTGGAGCTGTTTCTCTTGGGCCTGAACCAAAGGTGATTTCCAGCCAGTTGCAGCCAACGAGGGCACATGGCCTCCAGCACAGTGCTGTGCAACTCCATGCTTTCCCTTCTCTTCCCTGCCTCATCCCTGCCAAGCTGCTGAGTACGTGGGCTGGGAATGCTGTTAAATGGCTTCCTCTAATGCCTGCGGCAGCTGTGGGCAAAATCCCTGCGGGCACCTGGGAGAGGAGCTGCACCAGGCCCTTCTCTGCTTGGTGCTGAGCATCTTCCCTCCAGCCTGGAGCTGGGAGCAAGGCAAGGGCAGTGCCCACGAGCTGGACGCTTGGCAGGAGAGCGGCCCTGGCCCTGACTCGGTGCCAGGGGAATCCCAGGGCGGTCTCCTCGAATGCAGAAGCACATTCCTTCCCACGCGTTTCCCTGGGAGCACTGACCTGCTCTTTGATAGCTGGTTTCTGGCCGACCCCTTGGACACCTGGCAGTCCCAAGCACAGAGGTGGCCACTTCTCCCAAGGGGCTTCTTGGAGCAGCACAGGGGGAACAGTGTCCCGTCCTCCCATCCCTGCTGCTGGTAGGGGGTCAGCCTGGAAGCATCTTGAGAAACCAGTGCAGGATTGGGCCAGAGGGAGCAGGAGTCTTGCTGGCCTGGAGACACCCAGGGATCCCCAGCCCCAGTGGGCTGGATCTGGGCAGCCTCCCCTGCCCGTGGCTCTCACACAGAGAAATGCTGGGCTGATGTCTACTTGGTGTCCCCGAAACTGCACCTGTGGGTGCCCGGCTGGGTGAGCACCCCAGGATACCTGGCCAGAACCCAGCACCTGGGGGAGCCGAGTGCCCAGGGAGATCTTGGCTGCTCAGCATGGTTAGCTGAGCACCCCGAGAAGCCCGTGGGCACCCAGCGGGGTTGGGTAAGAACCCTGGGGGCACATCAGCACTGACCTTGCACCCTGAGGGGTAGGGGACAGGGCATGGTTAGCTGGGCACCCCATGGGGGCAGCTGGGCACTGGGGGAGCGCTTAGCTGGGGTAGCCAAGGCCCCTCCAGAGCAGAGGGGTGTCCCAGGAGGGCCAACTGAGCACCCTGGGGACACCCAGCTGGGTCAGCTGAGCACCCTGGGGACACCCATGTTTACCCATCACCCTGGAGAGGTCGGGCAGGGTAACCAGTCACCCCGGGGACACCACCCAGGGTTAACGATCATCCCCGGGACACGCAGCAGGGTTATGGATCAACCCGTGGCCACCGGCCGGGTCCCCGTTGTCCCCGGTCCGGGGCAGCCCCCCCGCGGGGCGCTCTCGGGGCGGGGCGCTCGCTCGGTGCCGCTCCCCGCCCCCCGCCCCGCCCGGCCCGGGGAGTGCGGGCCCCGCCGCCCGGACACGGCCAGGTGGGTGCGGGGGGCGCTTCGCGTGGGGATGCGGGGTGGGGAAGCGGCGCGGACCCTGTGCGTGGGGATGCGGGGTGGGGCGTGTCCCCACGGGCACGGGCACTCCGCGTGGGGCCGGGGAGTGGGGACACGGGGTGGCCTCTTTGCATGAGGATGTGCGGTAGGGACGTGGGGTGGCCCCTTCGCGTGGGGACACTGAGTAAGGACATGGGGTGGCCCCCCCTCTGCGTGGGGACACAGCAGCCACTCCGTGCGGGGATGTAGGATGGGGACATGGGGTGGCCCCTTCGCGTGGGGACACGGCACGGCCCCTCCACTTGGGGAGGGCAGGTGGGGTGACAGGGTGCTCCCTTTGCGTGGGGACACGTGGTGTCCCCTTCACATGGGGATGTGACATGGGGACACAGGGTGGCCCCTTTTCGTGGGGCACGGCTCAGCTGCTGCATGTGGGAATGTGAGATGGGGACACACCATGGGACACGACCTGTCCCCCTTTGCAGAGAGACCCGGTGCGGGGACACGGGAGGGACCCTGTTTGTGCTGGGACCTGTCATGGCCCCTTTGTGTGGGCATGTGTGATGGGGACACGGCGTGGTACATGGTACGGCCCCCTTTGCACAGGGACATGGTGTGGGGAAGCAGGAGGGACCCTATTTGTGATGAGATGTGGCATCGTGGGGACACATTGTAGTCCCGTTCCCGTGGGGACACACTGTAGTCCCTTCCCGTGAGATGACAGGGTGGGGACATGGCACAGCCCCCTTGGCAGGGGCATGGGGACACAACACACCCCATTTGCATGGGGACCCATTGTGGGGCAGCCCGGCCTCTTGGCCAGCCCCATCCCCCGGCGCTCCTCGCCTGAGCGCCCGCTGAGGCCGGACAGACTCATTGCTGGGATGACGGGGCTGGGCTGGGCATCCCCACCCTGGAAAAACCCCGGGGGTGGCGCTGGAGGAAGCCTTGGTGGCTCTGCCTTGAGCAGGACACAAGCACCCACAGCTCCACGGCCACCTGCAGCTCCACGGCCACCAGCGGGTCTGTCTGCGTCCCTGAGACCCCAGGGCACAGAGCGGATCCCCTCCGGGGTCCCTGCCTGCCCTGGGGCTGCAGCCGAGGTCTTTTCCCCCAATCCCCTTTTGCAGTGCAGAGGGTCCTGCACCTCCTGGAGCGCATCCTCCTGGCACCCTGTGATGGCCCTGGGACCTGCTGCGTCCCCGCAGCCAGCCAGAGAGGAGAAGCCAGTGGGGACAGCCAGGGAGGAGGACTGACCCCCCATCCATGGCAGGGGGCAACCGCCTTGGGCTACTGGAGAGCAGCCCAGCGCCCAGGGCGTGCATCCGTCCCTTGTCCCCCTGCCACCTGCACCACTGCCCAGGAGGCTCCCGGTGAGCCCTGGCCATGTAGGTGCAGCCTGGGACTCTGCCACCGTCACCATGCAGCAGGGCTACGCGGCCGTCCTGTGTGAGTACAGCTGGGCCAGGGGTGGGGGACAGCTTGGGGGGCCCCAAGGGAAGGGGTGGCTGATGCCACTCGCTTTTGGCTGCCCAGGTGTCCTGGCTGTGCTGGGGCTGGAGGCTGCTGCGCCGGGCGAATGCGAGCTCACCCGCCTGCTCCAGGACAAGCTGCAGTACGAGATGCGCCTGCAGTACATGGTAACCCCTAGGTTTTTGGGGGGGTGGGGGGACACGTGGCGTTGCAGAGCCCGAGTTTGCTCTGGGGGTGAATGTGGGCTGGAAGCTGAGGGATGAAGCGCCAAATGGTGTCCAGAGCTGCTTCTGCTGGTCCATCTTCTGTGGTTGTCCACATCAAAGGGCTTTTGCACCAGTTACGTAGAGGCTGGCAGGGATGTCCCCCTCCACCCCTGTGCTGCCAGCCCCTGTGCTCTTCTCCACCTTGCCAGAAACACTACTTCCCCATCGACTACATGGTCCACGTCCAGTACGAAGAGGTGCTGAGGCCAGCCAACATCACCCGCCTGGTAAGATGGCAGTAGGGGGCAACCCTGCGACTGGCACATTCCTGGGGCTGTGTGGGTCTCACCTGGGGCCCCCCTCTCACCTGCAGCGCAATGGGACGGTGTCGGAGGCAGCATTGCGGTACCTCTGGTTCCACGTCAGCTCCCAGGTGGTGCTGAGGATCCGCGAGGTGCTGCCAGAGAAGCACCCGTCCTGGAAGTACACCCAGGAGCTGTGCCAGCTCTTCGACGCCCTGGGCAAGGAGTACAGCAAGTACCAGCAGGTGAGTAGAACCTGGGCCCCCCCTGGCACCCCAGCCTGGCTGCACGCTCACACGCAGCCTTCACAGAGAGCCCTGAGTTGGAAGGGACCCACAAGGACCATCCAGCCCAACCCCTGTCCCTGCACAGGACAACCCCAACATTCACTCTGTGTGTCTGAGGGCCTTGCCCAAACGCTTCTGGAATATTGTCAGGCTGTGACTGCTTCCCTGGGCGCTGTTCCAGTGCTCCACCACCCTCTGGGGGAAGAACCTTTCGTGATGTCCAACCTAACTCTCCCCTGGCACGTCTTCCTGCCATTCCCAGAATCACAGAAATCCCAGAGTTGGAAGGGACCCACAAGAACCACCGAGTCCAACTCAACTTGCACCTCCTTGCAGGATGTGCAGGCACCTGGTGCCCATGCATGCAGACACGTGTGGGGTGTGCTCAAGGGGCACACGTGCCCACCTGTGACACAGATGTGCTGTGAGGACACATGCCCATGAGCATCAACACCTGAGTGGGCACAAAATGGGCATGCACAGCCCTCTCTGCACGGGGATCATATGAGAGGGCTGGTGTGGGCCAGCTGCTGGGAGCAGAGGGTGGCACCAGGGTGTGGAAGCGTGGGGCAGGGCTGGGGGAGAGGGTCCACATCTGGCATTGGTGGTTCAGTGGTAGAATTCTCGCCTGCCACGCGGGAGGCCCGGGTTCGATTCCCGGCCAATGCAGCACCCATAGCTTTTGCACCCCTTGGGGGGCTGCTGAGGGAACTCTTGGAGCTGTCGGGTCCTCTGTGTGGGTGCACAGCCCACGTGGAGCAGCATCCGTGGTGGGGCAGATGCTGTGCCCCTTGGGGGGTCCTCGGGGACTGTAAGCCTGTCTCGGGGCACACTTTTGAGGTCTCTACGCTCATTTTTGGGGTCTCAGGGCTTGTTGTGGGGGGTCTCTGGGCCTCAAAACCAGGCCAGAGATCCCAAAGTGGGCACAGAGACCCCCAAAACGGGCACAGAAACCACAAAAACAAGCCCAGGGACCCCAAAGTGTCTGTGACAGGGAGGTGCCAGGGGGCTTGGTGACAGTGAGGGGCTCTGACCCAGGGGCATTAGAAGACACTGGGTTGGTGGCACTGTGGGTCTCTGGCTCGGTGGCAGTGACAGTGAGGAGCCCTGTCCCAGGGCAATGGGGGCTCCTGGGACTGGGAGCTGCCACCACAGCCCAAAGAAAGCTGTTTTATGGGCTGGGTGAGGGTGTCCTGTTTCTGCTGGATCAGCAGTGTGAACCTGAAGTGTATTCGAGTTGTTCTGTGCCTTGGGGCAAGTTCTGCAGCTTTTGCACCCTGGTGTCCCTGGGGGAGCCTTGGGGGCTGCCGAGGTGTGTTGGGGCAGATCCTGCATCCCTTTGTGACTCCAGGGAGTCTTGGTGACAGCGAGTGCCTCTAGCTCAGGGGCACTGGAAGACACTGAGTTGGTGGCACTGAGCATCCCTGGCTCAGTGGCAGAGAGGGGCCCTGGTTTAGCGGCAATGAAGGCCACGGATGTGTGGCAGTAAAGTCACCCTGGCTCAGGGTCCTTTGTGTCCCTTGCTCTGGGCAGTGGGGGTCTCTGGCTCGGTGGCAGTGAGCCCAGAGGCAGCTGGTGGGTGCTTGGGCGAGGGTGTCCTGTTTCTGCTGGGTCAGCAGTGTGAACCTGAAGAGCATCCGAGTTGTCCTGTGCCGTGGGGCAGGTTCTGCAGCCCCCGTGAGGCCATCAGAGCGTTCACGCTGAAGGCTACTGACAGCCCTCGCTGGAGGTGCCGTGTGAGGCAGCAGGAGGTGCTGCCGGGGCTGGAGCCTCAGCACCAGAGGTGTCAGCTGGGGTCCCCCTCCCTGAGGGTTCCCAGGCAGCTGTGCCCGTCCCTGCTGCTGCCAGCCCCGGGGGGTGGGGCCGTGGGGCAGGGCTGGGGGATGCTCCACATCTGGCATTGGTGGTTCAGTGGTAGAATTCTCGCCTGCCACGCGGGAGGCCCGGGTTCGATTCCCGGCCAATGCAGCAGATGCAGCTTTTGCACCCTGGAGAGAACTTCGTGTTCTGCTCCCTTGGGTGCCACTGTCCCCTGCGGCCCCAGTGTGGGGGCTCAGGCTCGGAGGGTGGTAGTGCCAACGCTGCAGTGAGTGTGTCTGGAGCGGTGGCCTTGTGGGGGCAGTGAGAGGAGCTGCTGGCTCACCGAAAGCATCACCGCAACGGCTGCAGCTTGTGCACACGAGTGTCCCTGGGGACACACCTTGGTAGGGCAGAGCCTGAGCTGAGCCCCTTGGTGACTCCTGAAGGACTGTGGCAGGGAGATGCCAGGGGGCTTGGTGACAGTGAGGGCTCTGGCCCAGGGGCATTGGAGGACACTGGGTTGGTGGCACTGTGGGTCTCTGGCTCAGTGGCAGAGAGCGGTCCTGGCTCAAGGGCTCGATAACAGTGACGGCCGCTGGTCCAGTGACAGTGAGGGGCCCTGTCCCAGGGCAATGAGCGCTGCTTGAGACTTGACAACTTATTTCAGGTGCTGGGCAAGGGTGTCCGGTTACTGCTGGGTCAGCAGTGTGAACCTGAACTGTATCCGAGTTGTCCTGTGCTGTGGGGCAGGTTCTGCAGCCCCTGTGAGGAGACAGCTTTGCTCAGATGTCCCATGTCTCAGATGTCCTGAAGGCTACTGTCAGGGTGGGGAGTTCTCAGCCAGCAGTGCCCACCCCTGCTGCTGCCAGCCCCGGGGGGTGGGGCCGTGGGGCAGGGCTGGGAAGAGGCTCACATCTGACATTGGTGGTTCAGTGGTAGAATTCTCGCCTGCCACGCGGGAGGCCCGGGTTCGATTCCCGGCCAATGCAGCAGATGCAGCTTTTGCACCCTTTGAGGGCCACTGAGGGCCCCGTGTTGGTGCACAACCCCTCCCCCCCCCACAGTGGCATCCGTTGCAGGGCAGAACCAGTGCCCTTTGAGAGCCCCTTAAGGGCTGGAAGCCTGTCCCCCTTTTAGGGTCTCTGTGCTCAGTTTGGGTTCTCTGCACCGCTTTTTGGGGTCCCTGGACTTGTGGGACTCTCTGGGCTCAAAACAAGACCATAGACCTCAAAGTGGGCACAGAGACCCACAAAATGGGCAGAGAAACCATAAAAACAAGCCCAGAGACCCAAAATGGTTTTGACAGGGAGTTGCCAGGGGGCTTGGTGACAGTGAGGGGCTCTGACCCAGGGACATTAGAAGACACTGGGTTGGTGGCACTGTGGGTCTCTGGCTCAGTGGCAGTGACAGTGAGGAGCCCTGTCCCAGGGCAATGTGGGCTCCTGGGACTGGGAGCTGCCACCACAGCCCAGGGGCACTGTGTTTGCCTGCTGGGCGAGGGTGTCCGGTCACTGCTGGGTCAGCAATGTGAACCTGAAGAGCATCTGAGTTGTCCTGTGCCGTGGGGCAGGTTCTGCAGCCCCCGTGAGGCCATCAGAGCGTTCACGCTGAAGGCTACTGACAGCCCTCGCTGGAGGTGCCGTGTGAGGCAGCAGGAGGTGCTGCCGGGGCTGGAGCCTCAGCACCAGAGGTGTCAGCTGGGGTCCCCCTCCCTGAGGGTTCCCAGGCAGCTGTGCCCATCCCTGCTGCTGCCAGCCCCGGGGGGTGGGGCCGTGGGGCAGGGCTGGGGGATGCTCCACATCTGGCATTGGTGGTTCAGTGGTAGAATTCTCGCCTGCCACGCGGGAGGCCCGGGTTCGATTCCCGGCCAATGCAGCAGATGCAGCTTTTGCCACCCCAGTGCCCTTTGGGGGGGGAACCTCGGTGACACCCCCTGACCTGTCCCTGCAGACAGATGTGGAGGCCGTGGTGGCTGAGCTGGTGAAGCTGGTCCACAGCGCAGACGCCGAGAGCCGGAGGAAGGCCGTGCGCCCCAAGGCGCTGCTGGACAACTGCCTGAAGGTCATGCGGATGCTCTATGGGGCACCCTGTGAGTGGGGACCGCGGTGGGGTGGGCCTTGGGGAAGAGGGGTGGTGCACACAGAGGTCCTGTCTCACACCGTGAATGCCTCTCCCCTCTGCCCAGGTCGGTGGGAGTTCACCTAACACTGCAGAAGACCCCTGCCCTCGCTCAACGCCTTCTCCTTGCCCTGGAGCCTGGGATGCTGCCTCTGCTCTGCCCTCCCAGCAGAGACCCCTTTGGGAGCACCAAGGAAGGTGCAAAGTGGGGACAGATGCCACCTCCTCCGGGACCAAATGCCACCCCTTCTGGGACCGTGGGACTGTGCAGGACCATGGGGTCGGCCCATCTGAAATGCCAGGCATCTTCGTGCAGAATTTGAGAAGAAGGGTTTGGGGTGCTTGGACGCAGCCCCCGCGGGCAGGCGGCTGCAGGGAAGACTCCCTGCCCGCAGCAGGGGTGAAGGCATCACCCGGTTCCTCTCCGTCTGTATTTTCTCCTCAGCTTTCATTAAACTCCAGTTAACTCTAGTGTTGCAGCTCAGCTTCCAACTGGGTTCCAGGAGCCTCCAGCCTTACCAGAAATAAAGGACCAGCAGAGAGAACCCCAGCTGCCTCCCCTCCTCCTCATTTGGGGTGTCAGTCCCTTCCCTTGGCTTTGCATGGAAGGTGTTCACCCCAATATTGGGACCCTCAGAGTCACCACCTGCCGAGCTGCCCCCGGCAGCCCTGGCTGCTTCCCCAGCAAGAAAACATCTGGATTTGTTTGTTGTGCTTGGCTGCGTGGGCAGCGTGTGGGAGGAGCTGGGGGCTGGCCAGCTGCCTCCCGCCTTCCCGCTTGGTTAATTAGCTATTATAGCCTTTAATTGGTGTGTTCCTGGCCGCAGGGTGGTCAGGTTTAAAAGTCTACGAGAGTGCACAGATGAGGTGGGCGCTGCAGCATGAGCGGGTGTACTGTCTTCTTCCTTCTCCTCCTCCCTCTCTTCCTTCCCCTTCTCTTTCTCCTCCTCCTTCCCCTTCCCCTCTTTCTCCTCCTCCTCCCCTTCATGCCTAGCAGTGGTTCATGTTTATGTAAAGCCCACGCAGAACTCCTATTAAGCCCACCAGCTATGCTCTGCTGCTTGATAAAGGGCTCTAATTCGAGGGACCTCTCTCCCATCCCTACTGGATTTAATAAAGAGCCCACAGGTGGTCCAGGGCCCCATCTGGGGCTGCCCAAGCCCCCAGGGCTGCGCTCCCACCTCATATCAACCATGAGAACAATCTTCTGGTCCTCTACCGTGGGAAAACTGAAGCTGCCCCAGTTAAATGACCCCATCCAGGCTTCCCAGAGCATCCCCACAGCAAACAGTTGGGGTCCAGCCTTGCCAAAGCTTTCTGATTCCAGCTCAAGCACCCACTTGAGATGTTGCAACATATTTTTTTTTGTCCAGTCTGTCTTTCGAAGGGTGACTTCAAGAATGTCAGCTGGGGGCAGCCATGGACATGTTCTCATATGGTGAGGAATCAGAGCCTGTTTGGAATATCTCATGATGTACCAAGAGATGGGATGGATGCAGGGAGGGTCAGCTCAGGGGCGAGGTGCTGAGGTCCCGGAAGACTTCCCTAGGGCTTGGGAGAGGCTCCAACTCTGTGAAACCCTCAGCTGCTGGAAAAGGAAGAACCTTTGCTGGCCTTGAACAGGCAGGAAAAAAACCCGTCAGCGTTCTCGGGATGGACATGGAAAGGCTGATTGCTTCTGGGGCGCAGGGTGAGAGCTGTGCTCTGGTAGGAATGTCACATGCCCTCAGTTTTGGGGCTGTCTGGGACGGCCCAGGGCCACCCACCCCCATGAGTTTTGGTCACACAGTGGGGCCATATTCAGACCTGCTCTTTGGGCAGAGTGAGGATGCCTGAGGAGGGGTCCCAGGGGCATCCCCAGGAGATGCCCCAGCAAAGCCTGTCACGGGAATGCAGGACCACGCTTGGAGCATCTGTCTCTCTGCTGTCCTGACTCAACTGAGCATTCCTGGGGCTGGCAGTGACCCCAGTTCTCACTCCACAAGCAAGGAGTCCCTGCTCTTATCCCACAGATCAAGAACGAGCCTGGATGTGGCAATTAATTGACTTTACTGAGCCAGTGGTCTCACCAGGGCAGGCTCTGCCCTCTCCAGTCCCAGAAGGTGCCGTTGCTGGTGGCCGAGAGCCGGGCCAGCAGCCTCAGAATGCCCTGCACACTCTCCTCCACTGTTACTGGGCCCTAGGAATGGGGAGAAAAATATGAGGTACCCCCCTTCTGGTACCCCCAGTCCAACTCCAGGCACAGTGGGATGCCAGCACTGGCCGTGGCAGGTTGGGGGAGGCTAGAGGTGCTCCAGCAGCCAAGGGCTGCAGCTTTGCCCCAGTAAATCACCCCTAATTTGGGTGCTATTAAGGATGGAGGTGAATTTTATGTTTCCTAAGAAGAAAGTGAGTCATTTGTTGACTCAAATTGTGGGGAGAAGCCCTGCAAGAGGCTGCTTGTCTCCCGGTTGGCCTTGGCACACGAGGAGGAGGTGGTGGGTTTGGGGTGGTGGCAGCCTCGGGGTGCAGGTGGTGCTGAGGATGCCAAGCCGAGAGCGAAGCCGGGCTGCCCTCTGCTGACACACCTTGGGATGGGAAAGGGAGTGGAAATAACAGCAAATTGACTGGATGGGTTAGGGGAGAAGAGGGAATTGGTGCAGTGGCACAGCTGCCCTGTCACCGAGGGGTTGCATAGGGACCTCTAGGGAGGGATGTCCATGAGGAGAGATGCCCTCGGGAAGAGATTCCCATGGAAAGGGATGTCACTGGGAAGGGGTGGTCCAGGGAAAATATGTCCATGAGAAAGGATATTATTGAAAAGTGATGTCCCTGGGGAAGGATGGCCTGTGGGAAGGGATGCCCCTCGGGAGGGTTTCCCCTGGGGAGAGATATCTCTGGGGAAGGGATGCCTGTGGGACTTTGCTGAACCACAGTGGTCATGTGCCTGCTGTCACTCACTGTCCCGTGCCCCAGGGGAGGTGTCACACAGCCAGGGTCCACGGACACGCAGAGGATCCCACTGCCTCCATACTCCAGGGCCAGGCATTTGGTGAGCATGTTCAGAGCAGCCTGGAGGATACCCACCACCACCATCAAGGACTGGTAGTGCCATGGCTGGCAGAGGGGGGTGGGAATTCCCAAATTCCTTGTTCTCCCAGTGGTGGTACCTTGCTGCAGCGGTAGCAGACATCCTGTCTCTCCTCCCAAGCTTCTGCTGCCTCAATGGAGCCCAGGATGCTGGAGATGTTGACAATGGCAGCTCTGCTGCAGCTCATCCCGCGCTGCCCTTCGGCCTCAGCCGCCTCCTTCAGCAGGGGCAGGAACGCCTGCAGGAGATGGGCACATGGGCACCACCATCCTCTCCCTCCCCGCTCCCAGCCTTCAGGGCAGGTGTTGCCTGTTGGCCTCACCTGGCTTGTCTGCAGGGGCCCGATGGTGTTGGTGGTGTAGACGAGGGTCATGTTCTCCGCCGTCTCGGTGGCCAGCGTGCTGCGGCGTGTGGTGCCAGCTGTGTTGAGCAGGAGGTTGAGGCCGGCACTTCCCAACACCTCCCGCACCTTCCCAACTGCTGCCTTGATGCTGTTGGGGTCTGTCACGTCTGCAAAGGGGACAGGAGGTCTTGGGGATGGGCTGGTGGCCACATCTCATTAAAGATGCTGTAGGACACGGCCTGAGGCAGCTCCCAGCCACGGAGCATCCTCCTGGTCCCAGCGGTGACCTGATTGGGCTGAGCCAAACCAAGGGACCCGCCTGCTTGGGTGGCATTTCCCAGCGCCACCCACGGGTGTCACTAAGTCCCCAGAGGCTTTGTCCCCTTCCCACCTCAGCACCTACCTAGAGGCAGGACCACGACACCGGGGCAGCCCAAAGCCACCTCGTTGATAGCCTACACAGAGAAAAGGGGAGGGAGGAATATCAGGCAGGGGGGCTCGCTTGGATTGGTGTCTTGCGCCATCCTGGGGTGGGAACTGGGTGGCCCCGCGTGCCTCAGCCAGCAGGTTTCAACAAGCCCTGATGAGAGAGATTTGGGGCGAGTCGCTGCTTCCCTGCACCTGGCAGAGTGACGCAGCTTCACAGTCCCCAGCACTGATGCCCCAGGCATGAGGGTTGCCAGCAAACCCCCCACCCCAGCATCACTATCCACATATGCTATGCATTTACCTGTGCCAAGAGAGGCAAAATACATTAAATATATAAAAATGTATTTATATATGAATATATATATCTATTTTTCAAGATGTGGGATGCTGGCACTCAGCCCTCCCTTCGCCCCAAGCCAGGCTGGGATGGCAGCCCACCAAGCCATTGCATTTCCCAGCCTGTCCCATGGCTGACACCCCTGCCCCTCACTCCAACACCCTCCCTACCTTCCCCTGGGGGTCCAGGCAAGCAGCAAAGAGGTGCTGGGGTGGCCTGGGCTGCTCCAGGAAGCCCTTCAGCAGCCCCAGCCCCAGTCCCTCATCGCAGCCGGTGAGCAGGACGCTACCCACGTCGAGCCCCTCCATCCCCACTGCTTGACGCAGTCGGCTGTGCCACCAGTTTGGCAATCAGCATCAGTAATTTGGGAGGTGGCAACATAGGTGCTGCTGGGGTGGGTGGAGGTACTGGGGCGGGGCAGGGGGGGGGGTGGGCACCACCTGCACCCCCTCTCCTGGAGGGAATGAGACAGGTTGGTGCTCTCCTGCATCCTGGGTGTCACCAATCAACGTTGACCATGGGGATGGCTCGCACCCCTCCCTGTACCACACCCCTCAGCCATGGGAATCCCAAAATAGGACCCTCGACCCTAGTCCCTCATTATTGGTGCCCTTATAGAACCCCTATCGCACCCCGTGTCGTCCCCCCCCCCAGGGAGCCCCCTATAGAGCTCATATTATGCTGTCTGTCTCCCCTATCAGTGCCACTATACAGCCACTGTCAGGCCCCATATCTGCCCTATGGAGCTCCTTGTAGAGCCCTTACTGCACCCTGTGTCCCCCCTATGGAGCCCTCTATAGAGCTGCTGTCGCTCCCTGTGTCCGTACTATGGATGCCCCCTATAGAGTCCCTATCACACCCTATGTCCCTCCATGGAGCCCCTTTAGAGCCTCTATCACAGCCTGTGTCTACCCTACGGACACACCCATGGAGCTCATATTGCACCTGTGTCCATACTATGGAGCTCCTATTGCTCTCTGTGTCCCCCCCTATGGAGCCCTCTATAATGCCCCAATTGCACCCTGTGTACCCCCTATGGAGACCCCTATAAAGCCCCAATTGCACCTGTGTGTCCCCCCCATGAAGCACCCTATAAAGCCTCTATAGCGACATGTGTCCTCCCTATGGAGCCCCCTATAAAGACCCTATTGCACCCTGTGTCTCCCCTATAGAGTGCCCTATGAAGACCCTATTGCAACATTTGTCCCCCCTATGGAACCCCCTATAAAGCCCCTATTGCACCCTGTGTCCCCCTTATGGAGCTCCCTATAAAGCCCAAATTGCACCTGTGTCCCCCCTATGGAGGCCCCTACAATGCTCCAATTGCCCTCTGTGTCCCCCCTATGGAGCCCCCTATCAAACACCTATTGCACCCTTTGTCCCCCCTATATAGCCCCCTATAAAGCACCTATTGCTCCCTGTGTCCCCACTATGGAGCCCCCTATAAAGCCTCTATAGAGACCTGTGTCCCCCTTATGGAGCCCCCTCTAAAGCCCCTATTGCACCCTGTGTCCCCTATTTAGAGCCCACTGTAGGGTGCTATCGTGCCCTGTGTGCCCCCTATGGAGCCCCCTATAGAGCCCCCAGGGCACCAGCACATCCACAGGATCGCAGTCGAGGCTATTAATTACAGTACAACCTTTATTAATACTGGAATCTTCACAGTGCATTCGTTACTTGTAGCAGTGACTATGGAAATAGAGGGTGGGGGGACACGGGTGGAAAAGAGGGGGGTTACCACCAAAAAAAAAAAAAAAACAACCTAAAAGAAAAAAGAGGGAATGAAAGAAAAAAGAGAGCGAAACCTGGCGGAGGGGCAGGGAGGGGGGGAAGCGGCGGCAGAGGCAGGAGCACAAGGGGAAATAAATTAAAAAAAAAAGAAGAAAGGACCAAGTTAACAACAGCACCAGAAAAGTTACTTCAGTCGAGAGACAGGTTGGATTTTTTTTTTTTTCTTTTCCAAGGAATTTTTGTTTTCTGTACAAAATAAGAGACCCCCTCCCCTCCCCCAAACCCAAACATTTGTCACTTGGCATCAGCGGTTCTGGGCAGGAGAAGGGGTGGGAGGGCACTAAATCGTTATTCCTAAGGGAGAGGGAAGGGGGGGGAGGGGCTGCGATGCGACAGACAGGAGGGGGGGGGGCTATGTACAGCGGGGGGCGGGGGGGTTGTGCTTTCCTCCAGCCGCCAGCAGAAATCAGCTGCTTCACTTTGGGGGGGGGGGTCTGGGTGAACCCCCCATCCCCCCAGACACCCCCCCATTGGGACCCTGCGCAGGGGCTGAGGGAGAGGGATGGTGGGGCTGGGGGCATCTCCAGTGTTCCCCGGGGCGGGGGCAAAGTGGAGATTTGGCATCCTTGGCCACTGTGTCCCCCCACATTGGAGGGGGCTGCCCTGTCCCCTCTGCCTCCTGTGCCCCCTCTCCCTGCTGCTCCTGCACCCCAAAGTGGGGCTGAGCCACGCTGGCCCCAGCTGGCAACCAGGGCCAAGGCACCCCCAGCTCTGGGTGCTGCTCCTGCCACGGCCCCACTGGCACCGTCCCCTCCTGCCAGGGCTGGGGACACCCGCCTGCGCCCCGGGGATGGAGAGGAGAGAGAGAAGAACCAGAGAGCAAAAAGAGAGGAATGAGAAAAGAGACAAAAGAGGAAAAAAAGGGACAGAGGAAAAATAAGGGGAAAAAAGAAAAGAAAAAAATAATAAAGGTAAGAGACACAAAAGGAAAGGAGAAAAAGAAGAAAGGAGGAGAAAAAGAGGAAAAGAAGAAGAAAAAAAGAAGAAAAAATAGTAAAAGAAGAAAAACAGGAAAATAGAAGAAAACAGAAGAAAACATTGAAAAGAAAGGAGAAAAACAGAAAGAGAAAAATAGAGAAAGAAGAGAAAAGAATAGAAAAAGAAAAGAGAAATGGGGAAAGAAGAGAAGAAAACAGAATAAAAAGAGGAAAACAGAAGAAAGAGGAGAAGAAGAGGAAAAAAAAGAGAAAAAGAAGAGAAAAAGAGCCAAAGAGAGAATGTGTGAAGGAAAGCTGCAAGGAAAGGTGCGGGCCAGGAGGGGAGAGAAGGAGGAGACAGAGGAGCAGAAAGCAGGGGGCAGCGAGGGAGGGGCAGCGGGTGCCGGGGTTGGGGTGCTCCGGGGAGGTGCAGCGGGTGCCCCCGGGGGTCCGTTGGCCATGGTGGGCACGTCGCCGCTGGCTGGGGCTTCATCACAATATCCGCGGGGCCGACCTGTCGTTGGTGACGGTCCTGCGCAGGCGCACCCCGCGCCGGATGGCCACCAGCATGTCTTCAGCCGGGGGGTCCATGGAGGCTGCCGGGGGGGGTACAGGGGTCTCCTCGCTGGGGCCAGACCCCACGAGGGCAGTGGGGAAGGGGAACTGGCCTTCCCCCAGGGCGTGGGCACCGGCCACCAGCTCTCCAATCTTCTCCACCAAGCTGTGCCGGTTGGCGGCCAACTGTTGGTCCTCCTCTTCCTCGGCGGAGAGGTGCTGGCTCGCCCCGGGGTAGACCGAGATCTCCATGGCACCACCACCCCAGGCAGTGTTGGGAAGGCTCAGCCGCTTGGGCGAAGCTTTGGCAAAATCCAGGGGGTTCGGTGAGGCATCGTCGGCGTAGAAGACGCACTCTTCGCTGCCCACCCGTGTGGGGCCAGTGTAGCCGGGGGAGTCGGGCACCGTGGGGGTCTTCACGGGGACGATGGGGGGTCGGATGGGGATGGGGCCGGCGTTGGAGAGGGTACGGCGGACTGAGGGCTTGGTGGAGGGTGTGCGGCGGATGGTGGCCACCCCTGGGGTGGTGCCAGCTGGTAGGTTGGTGCCGGTGGGCAGCCCAGCGGTGGAGGCGGGACGCTTGGTCTGGATCATCCGCCGGTAGTTCTGGGCGATGTTGCTGTTGCGCGGGATGGTGGAGGACTTGTCGAAGTCGCTCTGGGGGTCACACTCCACGTCGCCGTTCACTGAGTAGCAGTCGTAGTCGGAGCCTGGGGAGGGGGAATTGTGGTCAGTGCAGCCGGGTGGGCACTGGGCAGCTTCGCTGGCACTGCCAAGCCAAGCTGCTGCCTTCACAATGCCAGTCCCAACCACTGCCATCGCAATGCAACCACAAAAACTCAACCCCCACCACTGCAACACAATCCCAACTGGCCCCGACCACTGTTGGCACAACATGCTTGTCATTGAACCCAACTGTCACCATGAGAAGGCAACCGTGATTAAGCCCAACCATCACCATCAGAAGACAACCACGATTAAGGCCAACAGCCACACTGAGCTCACAACCAAACCCAACTGTCACCATTGCAATGCGATCACAACCAGCCCCTGCCGTTGCCAGCACAACATGGTCACAACCAAACTTGTGGACATCGCAACTGGCCTCAACCATCACCACCACACAGTTGTAGTCAAACTCAGCCATCACTATTGCAAGCATCTCATCCACTGCAATCACAACGTCATCACAGCCGACCTCCAGCACCACCATCACATGCCCACAACTGGCTCAGCCACCAACATGCCAACACACTCGCAGCACAACACGACTGTCCCTGCGGTTACTCGATCTCCAACCACCACCTCTGCTGCCATCACCCACCACCTGCCACTGCCCCTGCCTGTACCCAACCAAAGCGCACAAACACGTCACTGCAAGCCATCACCAACCACACCTCACGCGATGCTACCTGTTATCACACTGCCCAGCACAACCGTAGCCATCGACACCCAACTAACACCCAAATAACCAGGAAACCTCCTGGTTACCATGTGCCATGATGCTTGTGCCACCTACCAAACGCCCAATGCCCATTAAATCTTCACCCCACCAGCCCCTGCGTGACATGAGACCCAGCACATGCAGATGTGCCCCACCACAACCAAAACCTCTGCCATGCCCTTCCCTGCTCCAGGTGCCATTTCAGGTGACCCCCAGGCACCCCTTGCCACCACGGGGTGAGTACCTTGGGAAGGAATGGTGTCCTCGGAGCAGGAGGGGGTGGTGGTCTGTGTGCTGTAGCCGCTGGAGTACTGCAGAGAGTCCCGGCTGCTCTTCTGATGCTCCAGGCTCAGCCCCCGGGTCAAGACCATGGCCAGGTCACTGGCGGCAGGGGACACCTCCTCCCCATGCTGTGGGGGCAAAGGGGCACCGTCAGCACCCTGGTTGCCCTCTTGGGAACACCCTCCAAATCCCAGCACCCCTGTGCTCTCCCCGCTGGAGCCACTACCTTGGCAGCAATCGTAGCCGGTGACATCCGGGGCCTGGGAGCGTCCTCGCCGCCCATGGCCGGGTACCCAGCGGCGGGGGAGCCCATCTCGGCTTCCCGCAGGTGCTCGACGCGGTCCTTGCGCCGCTGCAGGGTGGGCACCACTGGCTGGTCGTAGGGGCTGGCTTTGGACCAGTCCTGCAATGGGCAAGGCACACAGTGACACCAGGGACACCGGGACCAGGAGCAGCAAGCAGGGCAGGGCGGGAGGGAGCAGGGAACGGCTCGGGGGGACCCACGTGTGAAAAGCAACCCTGGTGGGATGGGGAGCAGTGCTGGGGAAGGGAGGAGAGGAAGAGGAAGGTGTTGTTGATGAAGGCTTCACTTCTACACCACCTGCCAGTGCTCTGGCAGTGGAGCAAGAACCAAGAACTCACCGAGGTGGGGGAGCTGCACTCGCTAACCGACTGGCAGGTCTCCGAGGCTTCCGAGGATGCCGAGCTGGAGGACTTCTGCTGTGCCAGGAGCCAGAGGGGGTGAGGAGAGGCAGTTAGCAAAAACAGCCATGGCCCTGGGGTAGAGCAGCACCCACAGCTTCCTTGGCCAACCCAGCCCATGGCACCAGTTGCAGGAAGGGGACCAGGATCTGACCTGGCAGCAGGGGCTGCAGAGCCAAGGAGATGCCAGCTGGGTGTAGTCGGGATGCTCAGCTCCAACCCTTCCCCATGTTCATGCTCAGCCCAAGCCCCACAGAGTCATTGTGGGGAGCGGGGACAGTCCCCAGAGCCATGGCGTTGGGATACCCAGGGGCTCTTGCCACCGTGGGCAGAGATGGGTTGGCAATGCCAGGTTAGCATTGGGATGCTAGCGTGGGGATGCCCACCCAGCACTGGCAGTGCCAGGCAGCGCAGCCAGCACAAGGGATCAGCATCTCCTGGAGAGTGCCAGGGGGGCTCTGGAGTACCCTTAGCACAGAGGAGGATCATAGAATCACAGAATGATTTGAGTTGGAAGGGATCTTAAAACCCATCCAGTTCCAATCCCTCTGCCATGGGGAGGGACACCTCCCAGTGGATATAGGGGGCTCAAAGCCCCATCCAACCTGGCCTTGAACACCTCCAGGGATGGGGCAGCCACAACTTCCCTGGGCAACCTGTGCCAGGGCCTCCCCACCCTCACTCTGAAGAATTTCTTCCTAATGTCTAATCTAAATCTTCCCCTTTCCGTTTAAAGCCATTCCCCCTCATCCTGCCACTCCATGCCCTTGTAAAAAGTCCTTCCCCAACCCTCCTGGAGCCCCTTTCAGTACTGGAAGGCTGCTCCAAGGTCTCCTTGGAGTCCTGTCTTCTCCAGGCTGAAGATGTAGGGCAAAGGAGAAGCTTTGCTCCACGCTGCCTGCTGAGAAACTGGGACAAACTGGGTGTAACAGGGCTGGGGCGACTGAGAACATCCTGTGCCTCATCCCTGGCGCTGGTCAGGGATGGAGTTTCTCTGCACCATGGTGCCCCCAGCAGGGCTGTCATCCCCAGTGTCCCCAATATTTAGCTCCTGCGATGCCAACCCAGCTGGAAACACACCTGGGGATGGGTCCCATCACCTCTGCACCGGAACCTTGTGTTGCACCCACTCTAGGGAAGGGGAAACTGAGATGGCCTGGGGCATTGACCCCCACGTACCTGGCTGGTGATGTCCGAGGGCATGGGGGAAGGCGGTTTGGAGTAAGCAGCGTCCTGGGAGATGAAGCCGGAGTCGTGCGAGGAGACGCTGGAGAGGCGTGTGGCGGCGGCGGGGGGCTGCGCCAGGCTGCGGTAGCGATAGGTGGAACTGGGTGAGCAGGTCTGAGCCCCGCCGGGCCACGCCACGCCACCCTTGGCACTGCTAACGCTGCTGGGGGGGCGGCCGGGGGCGCGGGGACACGCCGGAGGGGACGGCAAAGGAAGGAAAAGAGAGTTTAAGACGGAGGTTTGGAGGTGGAGGGGTTCCCGGGCAGCTACCAGGAACCCTGCCCCACACCCCAACCTGGGGAAACTGAGGCACACAGCCCGTCAGGGGTTGCCTCATTCCCTTCTGGGGTCTCCCAGGGGGAGGGGACATGCTGGGGCACAAGGCAAAGGTCAACATGTTTGCCCCAGAACCCCCTGCACAGCGCACATCATCCCCAAACCCAGGGGACAGGACACATGCCAGGCACCCCTCCTGCCCCCACAGGACCACCAGACTTGACCCTCCACCCAGCTCAGTGTGCCAAGACCAGTTCCTCTGCATTACTGGGAACCAGTGGACACGTGGAGATGGACATGCACCTTGTGAACATCCCTAAGGGCCATAAGTACAATTAGCCCCCTGGGGTTAACGATGGATCTCCTGCCTTTGTTGGGCACGGAGCCCACCCCACCGTACCTGCACATGCTGGACTTGCGGGAGCTGGAGCTGCTGGGAGAGGATGGGGGCGTCTGGTAGGACCAGCTGTAGTCAGAGCCCTTCAGGTCCTTGATCACCTGCAGGAAGGATGGGGTTCAAGCCCCTAAAGATGCTCCCCCCCCTCTCCTGCCCCCCTGGTCCCTCACACTGACCTGCTCGCTGGCGGGGGGCAGCTTGTGGGGCTCGGCGGTGAGCACCACCAGGTCCTCGATGATGCCCTGCAGGTGGGTGATCTCTCCCAGCATGGTGAGCTCTCCGTTCTGCAGCCAAAGGGGGATCATCAGCATCCACCAGGCAGCAGCAACCCCCCTCTACATCCTTCCCCCCACCCCCAGCCCCCGGTGCTCACCACCACGGGTTGCAGGAAGGTGATGAAGGTGCAGAAGCGACCGCGCTCCTCGATGAGGGCTTTGCGGACAGCCTGCTTCTCCGTCTCCTCCAGCAGCAGGTACATGTCGTTGACATCCTGCAGCGCGTTGTCCAGCTGGGGCTGTAGGTCCCCCTTCCCTGTGAGATGGGGTACCATCAGTGCCAGACTCCCCCAACAACCCCCCACCTCCAATCTGCTGGGGGTCCCATGGCCAGGCCAACCCCAACCCCAGGCTCCGGCTGGGAGACGTCACCCCATCCAGCTGCCAAGGGGCCCTCCTGTGCTCACATCCCAGGAAGATCCAGGGAGCAGCCCCAGTGCTCCCTTGCTACCCCCTGCCCATCCCTGGCGTTTGGGACCAGGGAACCCACCCAGGTGCCACCACAGCAGGGCTGGCACCGCCCTGGGCTGTGGGGTGTGAGCTAAGCTAAATTAAAAGCAGGTCAGGAGGCACGGGGCGGATGGACGGACATACAGATGGATGGATGGACATACAGATGGATGGACAGAGGCAGCCCCAGCCCTGGGGAGACCAGAGAGGGGAGCAGATGAGGAAGCAGAGAGGGGGCTGGGGAAGGGGGCAGCCGTTCACTTACCGAGCAGCTCTACAGGAAGGATGTGGAGGGGAGGGAAGAGAGAAGGAGACAGAGAAAACGTGTGAAAAGAGGCCGAGGGCTGGGGCACGCACCCCCGCCCCCACCCCCAGACCATGCCAGCACCCCCCTTTCTGCTGGAGGGAGCAGTGGGACCCCTGTGGTGCCCACCATCCCTGGGAGGCAGCCAGGATGTACCCTCCAGGATGCCCACCCTGGCCTGGGGTGCCGCGGAGGGGCTGGCGGGGTTACCCCCACCCCAGGAGAACCCCCCCTTCACCTTTGCGAGCCTTTTTCTGCAGCTTCAGGGTATCCGAGGACTTTTTCTTGATCTCATGGCGAGCTCGCTTGTATTCTGGGGGCACAGAATGCTGTCAGAAGGGAAACCCCTGCCAGCTGAACAGCCCCCCAGCACAGAGCTGGCATCTGGGGAGGGGCTTTTTCCAAGGGCAAGTAGCAAGAGGACAGGGGAAACAGCTTTAAACTTGAAGGGGGAAGATTTAGACATTAGGAAGAAACTCTTCAGGACAAGGGTAGTGAGGCCCTGGTGCTGGTTGCCAAGGGAAGTTGTGGCTGCCCCATCCCTGGAGGTGTTCAAGGCCAGGTTGGCTGGGGCTTTGAGCCCCCTGATCCAGTGGGAGGTGTCCCTGCCCATGGAAAGGGGGGTGGAACTGCATGGGCCTTAAGGTCCCTTCCAATCCAAACCATTCCATGGTTTTATGATTTTTGCCAGCAACTGGAAGCAGAGCATCCCTTTCTGGTGAAACTGCTGTTAACTCTGAAGCCTAAGGATGGCCACGTGGTGGCAGTGCTGCTCGTACCTTTCGCGTGGTCCTTGTCCAGCTGGTTGGCAGTTTTCTTCCAGTCCTCAATCCTGTCCTGCAAAGGGTTTATCAGGCTCTCCATGAGGGCACTGGAGCAGGGAGAGAGAGGAGAGAGCGTGGGAGAGCGCCGGAGCCGGGGGGGGGGGGGTTGAGCCGTGCCCCCCACCCCAGGCCCAGCTGAGATCCAGCACCTCTGCGGGTGAGGGAGGCTGAGCCTGGCCAACTCGTGCCACCGATGCCCTTACTTGGTGAACTGTCGGAGCTTGGCCTCGATGCTGCGGTGCCGCATGCACATGCGGGTCAGCGCCGAGCCAATGTCCCTTGTGGCACCTGGAAGGGAGCACAACGCCGCTGGTGAGGGACAGCGGGCACCAGTCCCAGCCCAGACTGAATACTGGGACCAGGCTGCCCTGGGCTTTGGAGATGCTTTGGGTCAGGGATGTCCCCCTTGATAAATCCACTAACCAAATATATCAACTTCCACTAACTCATAAACCAAGCTCATAAATCAACTCATAAATCAATATCCCTTCCTGTGGCTTAGAAAGAAAATCTCCTCCAGGTTTTTCCCGGTTTGTCTCAAATCACAGAATTGCTTGGCTGGAAAAGACCTTTGAGATCATCAAGTCCAACTGTACCTGTCCACTACTCAACCAGATCCCTGAGCCACGCAGTGCTGGGGGAGGCCAGGGAAGGGAGCAGCTGCCCAGGCAAGGACCAGGAGCAAATGGCTCTGGAACCTTCCCTCGTCAGCTCCACGTCAAGCAGCCGGCTGTGTCCCTCACCCCCAGGCACCATCCCAAGTGTAGAGAAAGGGAGTCAGAGCTCCCTGGGGGAGATTTGGAGAAGGATCCCTGCAAAGGATCCTTCCTTTGAAGGACTTGGGGTGCTGGGGGATGAGAAACTGGACACGAGCTGGCAATGTGCGCTCGCAGCCAGAAGGGCAACCATGGTCTGGGCTGCATCCAAAGCTGCGCGGCCAGTAGGGCCAGGGAGGGGATTCTGCCCCTCTGATCTGCTCTGGTGACACCCCACCTGGAGTGGGTCCAGAGCTGGCCATGGAGATGGTCTGAGGGCTGGAGCACCTCTGCTATGAGGACAGCCTGAGAGAGCTGGGGTTAGTCAGCCTGGAGAAGAGAAGGCTCCAGGGAGACCTTAGAGCAGCCTCCAGTACTGAAAGGGGCTCCAGGAAAGCTGGGGAGGGGCTTTTTGCAAGGCCTGGGAGTGACAGGATGAGGGGAAATGGCTTTAAATTGGAAAGGGAGAGATGTAGATTGGACATTAAGAAGAAATTCTTCAGAGTGAGGGTGGGGGAGGCCCTGGCACAGGTTGTCCCAGAGAAGTGGTGGCTGCCCCATCCCTGGAGGTGTTCAAGGCCAGGTTGGATGGGGCTTTGAGCCCCCTGATCCACTGGGATGTGTCCCTGCCCATGGCAGGGGGTTGGAACTGGATGGGCTTTAAGGTTCCCTCCAATCCAAACCATTCTGTGCTCCTATGGTTCTACGATTTTTGCCAGCAACTGGAAGCAGGAGCATCCTGAATCCTGAGGATGGCCACGTGGTGGCAGCGCTGCCGGCAAATCCCAGGAAAAGCGGCATCCCAACCCCTTGGATGGAGCCTAGAGAGTGATTTTAAGAGCACCCTTCCCTCCCCCAAAAAGCCTCCAGAGACACCTCCCATCCTTTACAGGAATTTTGGGCACTCCCAAGCCCCCCAGTTCTGTGGAAACAGGGGAACCCGCAGGCCAAGGGCCATCTCCTGCGCCGGGGTGTTCTCCTAATCCTGTTCCTAATGCTCTTATCCCGGCTCCTGCTGCTCCTAATCCGATTCCCCCGTGTGATCACGCACTGGGTGCGAGGCTGCCAGCCCCCAGCCAGTGCCCTGCCTCAGTTTCCCCTGCTCTGCCCCCTGCGAAAGGCAAGGATGCCCAGGGATGTCACCACCACTGCCCAGCACAGCTCCCCAGGCGCTGGTCACCAGCAACCCCCGGAATCCTCCCCATGTCCTCTCCCAGCGCGTGGTGCCCAGGCTGGGGGAGCCCTAATCCCCCCAGTGCACTGGGCCAGTGGGTTTGGAGGCAAAGCTGATCCTGGCTCAAGCTGCCTCCTCCTCCTCACGCAGCTCCAGATGGCCTGGATGCCGCCAGTCTGCAAACCAGCCCGGGACCATCTGCTTGGCAGAAGCTGAGCGGTGGGAAGCGGCTCCTCGCTGCCAGCGGGCACCCAGGGAGGATCCGGGGGTCCAGCCCCACCACCCCATGGAAGCAAGGGGAGGTCCCACCTCGCCTTAGCTCTTCATGTCACCTCCCTTGCAGATCAGGGTTCATCCCTGAAGCAGCAGAGCTTGGGCTCCCGCTCTTGCATCTTCCCCCTCGATCTAATTCCCTGTCCCTGGGCACTGCCCAGGTGGGCACGGGGGACATGGGGCACTGGGACGGTGCCACAGCCCTACAGCTGGGTGCAGGCCCACAGCTGGGTGCAGCCCAAGGGGCAGAGATGGGTGCAAGGGACCATAGCACAGGCTGCATCACCCCAAATCTCCCTCCCAGTCTCATCAGAACATTCTGGAATCCCCAACATAAGGACATGGAACTGCTGGAACAGGTACAGAGGAGGCCCACGGAGATGATCAAAGGGCTGGAGCTCCTCTGCTATGAGGACAGGCTGAGGGATTTGGGCTTGTTCAGTCTGGAGAAGAGAAGGCTGTGGGGTGACTCATAGTGGCCTCCCAGTACTGAAAGGGGCTCCAGAAAAGCTGGAGAAGGACATCTTTAGAAGGGCATTGAGTGACAGCTTTAAACCAAAAGAGGGGAGACTTAGGTTAGACATTAGGAAGAAATTCTTCACAATGAGGGTGGGGAGGCCCTGGCACAGGTCGTGCAGGGAAGCTGCAGTTGCCCCATCCCTGGAGGTGTTCAAGGCCAGGTTGGATGGGGCTTTGAGCCCCCTGATCCAATGAGAGTTGTCCCTGCCCATGGCAGGGAGGTTGGAACTGGATGGGCTTTGAGGTCCCGTCCAACCCAAACCATTCTATGATTCTACGCCAGCTCAGCACCCATGGGCACTAAGGAGCAGCACCCATATGGGTGCCCACCCACTGCACAGTTTCAGCTGCACCCTGTCTTTCCAGCCCTGCTTCCCTGGAGATGTCTCCATGGACGGTGAAGATGCTGCTTGAAGACCACCTCAGCCACGTGGGCAGGGGACACCCCAGAGGGGACGTGAGACACCCCACAGGGGACACTGGCCACCCATCCCCTTGTACAGCCATGCCCAGGAACACCCCTTCCTGGGTGGGGAGGACCCTACCTCGGGTGTTGGTGGCCATGTCGGCCACTTTCTGGAAGGCATCCAGGAAGGCGACTGCAGCCAGCACCGTGGTCCTGGGAAGAAGAGAGCGAGGGGGGAGCTCAGTGGGCACTGGGCATCCCAGGATGTGCCCATGTGCTCGGAGGGGTCCCCGTCCCCCGCCTGGGCCACTCACCTGAGCTGGGAGTGCAGCTTGGTGGCCTTCGAGTTGAAATCCTCCCAGATAGGGTAGGAGCTCTGCAAGGAGGGAAGGGGACAGTGAGAGCTGGAGCCCCTCACCCCCTGCACCCCCTCTCCAGGTAGGTCAAAATCCCCCCGTCACCAGCACACAGAGAAGGGGCAGGTGGCCGTGCCTGGCTAGGTTTGGCTTCTCTGATGGCTGATAAAGGCTAAACATAACCTTTCCTCCCTCCTGGGTCCTTTTCAGTCTGGCCACACAACCTTGAAGACCATGGAGGCCTCAGGATTTTTCGTGATCTCTTCCTCAAAGGGGTGAAGGCAACTGGTGGGTTTGCAAAGGCAGGGGGAGGGAAGGAGCTGGTGCACAGGGAAGCTCTGAGGCCCCGGGCAGCATCAGGGCAGAGCCCTCCAGCACCCGTGTCCTCCCCCAGAGAAGTGATGCCAATCTCACCACCACGGAGGACTCCAGGCCCAGCCCCTGGCTCCTCCAGGCCCCCACACACCGACGGGCAGGAGGGGATCTCTGGGGTGCCCCAGCCCTGAATGGGCAGTTGTGTGGGCACAGAGACAGGTCACAGGTTCTGGGGAGGGCAATCCCAGTGCAGTCCCAGTGAGGTCACCCCAGTGCCATCCTGGCCAAGCTATCCTGATGCCATCCCAGCAAGGCCATACAGGCAAGACCAGTTCCAATGCCCTCGTGGAGATGCCATCCCAGGGCTGTTCCAGTGCCAACATCCCAATGAGATCATCCCAGCATCGTCCCAGTGAGGTCAGTCCTTGCATGACCAGTCCCAGTGGTGTCTCAGAGAGGCCAGTCCCAGCAAGACCATCTTGGTGCCATCCCAGCAAAGCCAGTTCCAGTAACACCAACTCCAGTGCCATTCCAGTAAGGCCAGTCCCGGTGCCATCTCAGCAAGGCTAATCCCAGTGCCACCATCCTGGTAAGAACAGTCACTGTGTTGTCCTGGTGAAGTCAATCCTGATGCCATCTCAGCGAGGACATCCCAGTGTCAGCCTGGCACAGTCAGTCCTGGTGTCACCATCCGATGAGGCTGTCCAGATGCCACCATCCTGGTGAGGCCAGCCTGGTGCCATCCCTGTGAGATGGGTCCCAGTGCTGCCACCCCAGAAAAGCCAACCCAGCAAGACCAGTCTTGATGCCACCATCCCGTTGAGGCCATGCTGGTGCTGCCATCCTGGCAAGGCCAGTCCTGATGCTGTCATCCCAGTGATGCCATCCTGGTGCCACAATCTGATGGCAGTGCTAGTAGTTTGCAACCTCCTGCTGGGGCAGCTGCCAGGCAGGGACACGGGCACCAGAGCAGGCTTTGCAGGACATGGGTCAGGGTCACTGTACGTTCCTGTGAGTCTGGCTTGGTGGCACCTCTGGGGACAGAGTTTACACCAATGGGGCAGAGGATCCACCTGGTGTTTTGTTGTGGGAAACACGGAAGCTCCCATTTCCTCATGAGTCAGCAAAGAAGGGCTTTGAGGATGCCACTTCAGTGCCACTTGTGGCAGGGCCCTGGCTCAGTGCTGCGAGTCCCCGGGCACTCAGGAGGGCAGGGACACTGTGCCAGGGCCACCTTCTCCCAGCCCCACCAGTAAAGGGGAGCAGAGGTTCCCCCAAAACAAGGGGTAAGTCACAACACCCCCAGCCCTCTCTGATGCTGGGGGAGAAGAGGGTGGGGGATGAGGACAACGGGGACAAGGACATGCCAAGGTCACCCAGGGACGCGGAGCATGCTGGAGGAGAGGCAAGAGGAACGAAGCCAGGGATGCTGCTGGCTCAGGGGCTGCCACCAGGCTTCACAGCCCGCGTGCCCCCAGCGGAGGCCGATGGGTGCCAAAAAGCCACCCGCCACCAAAAGAAGGTCCATGTCCAGCGTAGGGGTCCTGGCTGTGGGACATCACTGCCCTTGAACACTGTCACTGGATTATTCCTTCCCATCCCCCTGTGCCCACACCAGGGCACCCATGTGGCTGGGACATGGGGACAGGGACGTTGCATCCCAGGGGCCACCGAGGCTGCACAGGGCACAAGCCAAGCGTGGTGGGGATTTTTTTCTTCCTTTTAATTGTTTATTTCTCATCCTTCCTGTTCACAAACAGCACGAAAAATGAATCCAGCCTGGTTGCCTCCGACGTGCCGGCGCACGATGCTGTGGAGAGGGGCTTCCAACCCAACCCCATCCCGATGGGGCTGGGCATGGTTGGGGGCCGGCTCAGTCCAAGGAATGGGGAAACTGAGGCACGGGCTGCCCTCACCTCCACCTCGGGTGAGGTGGGTGGCTGGGGTGAAGGCGTTTGGGGGGTTCGTCACCCCAGCACCCTTTCCCTACCAGACCCGGCCCTGGAGACAGCCAAGATTTTCTCTCTCTCTCGAGGGCTTTTCTCTTTTCTCCCCCAGCCACTGGAGTCACCGCCGCCCCCCGAAGGGGTTAATCTCCTTCTTAGCAAGGCTTTTATTTTTTTCTTATCCCCCCTCCCCTGCTTTGGCAATGACAGCATTGTCTGGACTGGGCTGCGGGAGAGGAAAGGAAGAGGAGGAGGAGGTGGAGGAAGAGAGATTTTGCCTCCCCAAAATGACTGGAGCTGAACCCCAACGCTGGAGCTGGCAGCAGGAATTTTACCCCCCCCCCCGCCCCGCTCCACCCAAGATGAAGAAGCCCAGCTGGTCCCCTCCTCCCTGCTCAGCCCCCAGGCAAAAATGCCCCCCAGCATTTTATTTTTTAATAAAAACAAACAAAAAAAAGGGCTTTTTCTAAGAAACACAACCCCATCCTGCTCCCAGGGAGGGTGGGGGCGATGTTCCCTCCCCAGGTTGGGAAATGGGATGGGGGAGCTTTTTGTTCCAACGGTACAAACCTGAGCGGGTCCAGCGGAAATCCAAGCTGGGGAGTGAGGGTTGTGGGGGACATGGGGTGCCCCAAAGGGGCGGCAATGCCCGATGGGGAGGGGCAGTGGTACCTGATGTGGGGCAGCGAAGCCCGGGTTGCGATACCCAGCATGTGGCTCCGCTACCCGGTGATGGATTTGGGGCTGATACTGAGCTGTGATACCTGGCTTGGGGCTCAGCTACTGTGATGGATTTGGGGCTGATACGGGGCTCTGGTACCCAACATAGGGTTCCAGTACTGATGATGGATACAGGGCTGACAAGGAGCTCTGATACCTGACATGGGGCTCTGGTACCCATCATGGGGTTCCAGTACCCGGTGATGGATATGAGGCTGATACAGAGCTGTGACACCCATCATCACGGGGCTCCGGTACCTGGTGATGGATACAGGGCTGATATGGGGCCCTGATGCCCGGCAGGGGCCACTGACAGCTGACGTGGGGCTGATGCAGGGCTCCGACACCCAATGCGGGGCTGATACGGGGCCACCGACAGACGATGTGGGGCTGATGTGAGTCTCCAGCATCCACGGTGGGGCCACGATACCCAGCTTGGGGCTGCTCTGTGGAGCCCTGGCACCCGCCGTGGGGCTGATGCGGGGCTTCGACACCCGCCATAGGGCAGATGTGGGGCCACCAACAGGGTAGGTGGGGGCTAATGGGGGGCCACTGACAACTATGCGAGGCCACTGATACCCAGTGTGGGGCTGATGTGGGGACACCGACAGGCGACGCGCGGCTGATGTGGGGCCACTGACACCCGATGTGGGGCTGGCGGGGTTGACGTGGGGCTCTGATTGGCGATGTGGGGCTGCAGCACCCAATGTGGGGCTGATGTGGGGCTGAGGAACAGATGTGGGGCTGATGCGGAGCCCCAGAGGCCGGTGGGGGCGCCTCCCGGGGGGCAGTAAAGAGGGGAGGTCCCGGCGGGGCAGCTCGGGGAGTAGCGGGGGGGTGGTCCCGGGGGGCACAGGGCGTGCGGGGGGGTCCGTACCTTCATGTCGCTGATGATGGCTTGGAAGAGGCCGCCGAGGGCGCCGCACTCCCTGTCGGCCGAGTCCATGGCGGCGCCGCCCGGGCCGGGAGCCGCGCCGGGCCGGGATCAGCGGGGCCGGGCGGGCATCGCCTCCCCCGGGCCGAGCGCAGCCGCCGCCCCCCGCGCCCCCCCCCCCCGAGCCGCGCCGAGCTGAGCCGAGCCGAGCGGAGCCCCCGGGCGGCGGCGAGGCGGGGCGGGGCGGGGCGGCACATGCGCGGGCAGGGGGCGGGGGGATGCTCGGGGGGGGGGGGGGGCGCACCCGGGGGGGGCCGGGGGAGGCTCCGGGATGCAGCGGGAGGGGTCCGGGGGGCACCCGGGGGATGCTCTGGGAGATCCTGGGGGGGTCAGAGGGGTACCCGGGGGAGCCGGGACTGGGGGATGCTCAGAGGGTGCTCCGGGTTGCAGCGGAGGGACCGCCGAGGGATGCCTCGGGATGCTGGGAGCGGGGGGATGCTCGGGGGATGCGGGAGGGGGCGGGAAGGCACCCGGGCGTGCCGATGGCGGTGTCGGGGCTCGGGGAACACCTTTGAAGGCGCATGGAGCTTCCCAACCGTGGGATGCTCGGGGAGATGCTGGAGCCGGGGCACCGGGGGATACGACGGAGAGCCCCGAGGGATACTTGGGGATGCTGGGCGCGGGGTGGTACTTGGGGATGCGGGTCCAGGAGCCCCTTCCAACCCAACCCATTCTGTGACTCTATGATGCTGGGGGTGGGGGCGGCAGTCACACTGGTGGGGGAAGCACCGGGGTTTGCTCACGGGGCAGTGGACAGACCCCAAGGGATGCTCTTGGGCCAATCAGGTGGGGATCCCCATTCTGTCCTCAGGGGCGCTGGGTCTGGGGTCAGCAGCACGAGCACTGTGCGATGCTCAGGGCAGCCCCCAGGTTCTTGGAGGTGCAGTTTAGCCTCTCTCCAAAGGGAGATGCCCACTGCTTTCCCTATCTGGGGCAGGCACATGCCTAGGTGTGCTGTGGGCAACCACCTTGCTGCAGGCTGAAGCTGAATGCCTTCCAAGGAGTTTATATGGCACCTCTGAGACATCCTATAGCAATGTATAACCAGAGAGCTGTGGGAAATGTGTGAGCAGCCAGCACACGAGCCCTTCCTGGTAGCCAGCCCAAGGTGCCATCCCCAGCATTCTGGGATCATAGAATCGCAGAATGGTTTGGGTTGAAAGGCACCTTAAAGCTCATCCAGTTCCAGCCCCCGTGCCACGGGCAGGGACACCTCCCACTGGATCAGCGGGCTCAAAGCCCCATCCAATCTGGCCTTGAACACCTCCAGGGATGGGGCAGCCACCACTTCTCTGGGCAAACTGTGCCATGAGCCTCCCCACCCTCATTGTGAAGAATTTCTTCCTCGTGTCCAATCTAAATCTTCCCCCTTCCAGTTTAAGCCATTTCCCCTCATCCTATCACTCTATACCCTTGTAAAAAGTCCCTCCCCACCTTTCCTGTAGCCCCTTTCAGGTACTGGGAGGCTGCTCTAAGGTCTCCCTGGAGCCTTCTTTTCTCCAGACTGAACAGTTCCAACTCTCCCAGCCTGTCCTCATAGCAGAGGTGCTCCAGCCCTTGAATCAAATCTGTGGCCTCCTCTGGACCCACTCCAACAGATCCATATGGGCCTGCACTGAGTCCCAACCCACCAAGCCGCACCAAGCGGTGAAGTGATGCTCAGCGGGGTCGAGGGGTTCAGCCTGAGCCACCCCTTCCCCCTCCTGCCTGGAAAGCAGCCCCGGTCCCTGGCTGGTGCTGCCCCAGCATCCCTGGGTTGCTCGGCCAGCGCTGGTCAACAGCCACCCATAAGGAAACGATTACGGCTCGATGCTACGGCAGCCGCCTGGAATTCCTCCCCATAAACCTCGTCCCTTGGCATGGGAAGAGGCCGCTCAGCATTAGCGAGCCCGGCAGCAGCGCTGGGCAGAGCCCTGGGATGGGCAGCAGCCTTGGCCCATGTGGCAATGTCCCAGCAGTGGTAGGAACAGGCAAGAGGGATCCTCCCGGCCCCCTGAGCGCCAGCGGGCGGGGGAAGCCACTGCTCCTCCATCCTAAAGGGTTAGCTGTTAAAATTAACCTGCCGTGACTGGGTTTGGAAAGCCCTTTCCCGGGAATGACAGGAATGTCTTTATCCGGCCAAGGCAGCGCTGGTGCAGGGCTGTTGGGGGAACCCACAGCCAGAGCCCAGCTCCACTGTGAACACATCAGGAGCCAGAAAAAATCCACGAATTCCTTCACCCTCCCTTTCCTCAGGACCAGGTGAGGGACTGAAATACATTGGGGATACAACCATGACCTCCTGAACCACAGCAGCTTGGCCTGCGCCAGCGGTGCCGTCCCTTGGTGCCTGGGGCCAGGAAAATGCCTGTCACTCCGCTGCGGTACCGTGACCGTGGCCTGGAAGAATTTCAGCTGTGGGTTTTTTTCCTGCTGGGAAGAGGAGCAGGAGGAGAAACCCTGCTCACTGGTGAGCCAGCGTGGCAGGGCTGGACCAGCCCGACACTCGGGGTTCAGCAAGATGCTCCATGCCATCCCCTGCCCTTGCTGAGTTTTTCGCTTCCCTTGGCACCAGATCCACAAGGATGGGGAGCCCAGCTACCAGGAATGGGCTGCTCTGCATCGCTCCTTTATTTTATCATGATGAGCTTAATGTCGGAACAAAGAATCAAGTCTGGGGCTGGGTGCAACAGGGGTCTCCCTCGCCCCCCATGCCCCCGGTGCCAGCTGGGAGTTAAGGCTGCACTGCTGCCCATGCTAAGAGTTGGGGGCTCGGGGAGGGTGCGAGGATGTGGGGAGGGGGCTGTGTCACGCTCAGGAGTCTGAGATGCTGCCGGCAGCCTCCGGTGTGGCCTCTGAGCCTGAGGGTGGAAGCTGGGGTGGTGAGAGGCAGCCGGCAGCCCTGTATGCTTGTTTTGCAGGGCGGGAGGCCAGGGGTTGCTCCCTTCTTCCCTTCCCCTCAGGTCTTGCTGGCAGGAGGCTGGGCACTCAGCTGACAGTCACGGGGAAGGCATTAGCAAAGCCAAGGGGAGTTTCCTTGCCCCTATTGCAAGAGAAGATGAGGTGCCTTCCGCTGGCCCTCTCCTCCTGGCAACCCTTCCCCACGCCCCTGCATCTCCCATGGGAGAAGCCAGGCACAGCCTGGGGGTCCCCCACCATCCTCACACACAGCAGGGAGGAAAACCAGCCCCGTGCCGAGCACTCGCTCATCTCCCTCTGCCATTAAACCCGTGGCATCCTCTGGCGGCCAGCAACCAGCGTCCCCATCCCCTGGTCCATGTCCCCTGGTCCCTGCCCCAGCAACCGTGCACAGCCGTGGCTGCCGTGGGGATGCTCAGAGGACCACCCGCCGGTCCAGCTGCTCTGCCCGCCCGGCTCGCTGGTGCCGAGCTTCTAGGTGCTTGTTTTGGACCTTCTCGAAGTGCTGCAGCAGCTCCGTGTAGTCGATGTTGGAGGCTGCCATCCTCTTCAAGCCAGTGCTCGATTTGGTGCTGTCCCTGCAGGGAGGGAGCAGAGTGTGAGGGCAGGAGGTGTCTGTACTCTGGACATCCATCACAGGCAGCACCGAGGACTTGTCCTGAAGAAGCTGAGTCCAGCATGTCCCAGCGATGCTGGTGCCCCGTGAACCACCCCCAAAGACCTGTTTCCCTCCCTCAAAAGCAGGAGATGGAGCCCAAGAGGTGCTGGGACAGAAGAGAGGGGACAAGGGACATCTGCCTCAGCCCTCAGGGGAGGTTTAACTTGTGCAACACTGATACTCCTCTCACTTCCAACCCATTCCAGACAAAAGCAGCAAAACTGGCTGGAAAGAATGTGAGCACCACGTGCCTCAGTTTCCCTGCCTGGTTTTATGAGCAAGCAAAAAATACCCACGTGCTACGGCAGAGAGGAGGGCTGGTGGCAGTGGGGACAGCAGGGGGGATGAGCACCCATAGCTGGAGCTCACAGTCCTCAAACCCCAGAGCTGTCCCCACGCAAAGGAAAGGGGGACCAGGCATGGGTACCCATCAGGGGAGCCCACGGGAGGGTGGCAGGAGGCTCTCGAGGCCCCAGTGTCCCCCAGGGGAGGGGGCAGCTGGGGCTGGCCTGTTATGAAAGCCTGTTTCGGTGTTTGAAGGAATGTAGGTCAGAGTTAATCAGATGCTCAGGCCGTCTGACAGCTCCGGTTGCTCGAAAAAACCCCGCTGCGGGGCCAAGGTGGGGGAAAAAAAGAAGGAAGCACAAGCAGCCCCCCATCCACCCCCCCCAGTTAAAATCAGTGCTGGGTTGTGGGTATGAGCTCAGTGCCTGAGGCCACAAGGGATAAAAGCCATCGCAGGGGAGCAGTTAAAAGCCAAGGAGTGGTAGCAGCAGGGGGTTAATTCAGAAACCTGCAAACCTGCCCAGCTTGGGAGCTCTTTTTGTTCCCAGGGCTTTGCAAAGGCAGATCCAGCTTGATCATCTCTCTCCCCCCTCCTCGTTAGCCGAAGGCTGGAGAGCAAATCCCACTGTTGGTGTCTAATCAGCCGGGTGGGCAGCATCCCTGGGCAGCAGCACGAGGATTTCAGCTGGTCCTCAGGGAGATGCCACCCTTGCACGTGGCTGCTCTTGGCTCCCCAAAGGCCAGAGGTAGGGATGAAGCCTTCCCCCTCAGGTGTGCACAGGCGATGGGGTCCTTTTGAGTACCACAAAGGCTGTTTGGGCTCCAGGGCGGGGGGAAGGGGCGGGGGGAGATGCTTTTAGAGCGCCCCCGGCTGTCAAGAGTCTCTCTCCATGAACCTCCTTCCCAGCTCTGCTCGTTTCCATAGCGATCCCACAAGTGAAATTTTCCATCCCGGATGCCAAATGCCTGTGGATGAGGCACAGCCCTCCCAGGGTTACCAAATATAGACACAACCCTCCCCAGAGCCAGCGCTCCAGGCCACGGGGCAAGGAGCAGCCACGGACACCAAGGAGCCAGGGGGCCAAAGAAGAGCACGGGGCTGAGCCCAGCATCGTGGGGATGCCCAGCCATGGAGGAACATCTGGTCCCATCCTGATGCCAGTGCCAGGGTTCATCCCAGACTTACGTGGTCTGCATGAGCTCGGGGTTGGGCACGCACTGCAGGCGGTGGGAGAGGAGCTGGAAGGCGCTGCTCTGGGGCAGCAGCATCAGCAGCCCATAGAGAGCCTTGATCAGGTAGGGGTTGTTCTTCACGTCCAGCAGCTGCAGGCGGAGATCTGGAAGAAGAGAAGAGGATGGGGAGGCGGGTAAGATGTATTTTGCCTCCACGCGCCAGTAGCAGGTTCCTCCCAACCCATCCGATGGTCCTGGGGAGGCTGTAAGCCTCTGCCAGCCAACCCAAGGGGCACCTGCACAGCACCAGCAGCCTCTCTCCTTCCATTAACTCATCCATCTGTGTGTCCCACACAGGTCAGAAGCCCCTCTCCTCACCACAGCCCCCACATGCTAGTGGGGGAGGAGGGAAGGGTCTCCCCAGTTTCCCATCCCTGCTGCTGTTCATCTCTGAGCCTGTCCATGCTGTCTGCCTGAGGACATGTGCAACATGGGATTGCTCCTCAGCTTCTGCAGAATCAGCAGAAATACCCCCCACCACACAGGAGGGCTGGGTGACTTCCTCCCAGGGACTCGCTGGAGCTGAAGGGATCATCTCAACTTAGCCCTGATGGTTACATGTGCTGGGCCTTGTGGTTGCTCAACAGAGGGGAAACCACCCTCCTGCTCTACTCCTTGGGCTCCTCAGGGGTGGAAGGACCTTCCAGAGCCCTGCAGACAACCGAGGTCCCACACAGAGCAACCCAGGGGATGGGGCCAGAGCTCTCTGCCCCAGCATCTCACCCCCTGGTTGCCACTAGCACCTCTGGTCTCTCCCTGCAAAGGAACCCATGCCCAGGATGCTGCTCTATGGAGAGCACCCCGAAGCTTGGAGATTAAGGTGAGCAGCATGGGGAATCCTCAAATAATCATTTGGGGCTGTGGAAAATCACATTGCAAGATGGCAAGGAAAGTCATCTTCAGCATGAAGCACAGGGTGCCATGGGAAGATGCGTGACTGAGGATCAGCTCCACATCTCCACTGACTGGCTGCTCTAATCCTCTTCCCTCAAACATTCCCTCAAATATCCCCCCAGATAGCCCCCTCCCAAAGTTGTTTCTGGGACATTTCCCAATGCTCTTGATGCCCAGTTCCACCTCCAGGGAGGAGCCCAGGGCCCGAATACCATAAGAACTGTCCCAGAGCCATGGGTCACCCTTCCACGTTCCCCTCTCCTCATCCCAGTTCCCACCACTACGTCCTCGAGCTGCTGGCCAGGACCTGGCTGCATTGCCAAATGTGGGAGCGCAAACTGCTGGGACTGGGAGGACAGATTTGGGGAGAGAAGCAGCTCTGTTTTTTTAGGGCTTATTTCTCCATTTCCAGAAAAAGAACACCTCTTGCCAGGGGCACCCTTTGCCAGGGGCGCCCAACCCAGCAGCACCCCTGATGTCACCCTGTGTTTCCAAGGGTGGCACACGTGGCTCTGCTGATCTGACACCCTACGTGCGTTCCCTTGGAGATGCTCCAAGTGGTCCAGGCTCCCTGCATCCTTCCCCCATCCCTTTGTTTGGTGCCAGTGCTGCTCCCTTAACCTATATCTGGGGGGCAAGCGGCTCCCCCCGTGCTGCCAGCGTGCCCGTTCCCGGTGGAAGCTCCAGCGCTGGGCAAACCTCCCGGCAAGAAGTCTCATAACTTCTGCTCTATTTATTCGTGCAGCGGCTGCCGCTCGCGATGGAGGAGCAGGGAGGGGGCTGTGCCCGGGCTGGGGCAGCGCCGCCCCTTCCCCACGCAGGGTTTCCTCCTTACATGTGAATATGGGGCACTCGATGAGCTGCACCAGCTTGTCCACCTCGGTGAGGAAATCCACGGTGACCTCCAGATCCCCGCTGGATGCGGCTGTTAAGGATGCTACCTTGGAAAAGGGTGGCCTGGCAGCAGCAGATGGCTCGCCCGGGTGATGCCCGGCACGGACCGTGGCTCTGCCAAACCCTCTCAGCATCCAACAGCTCCCGTGGGAAGCGAGCAGGCAGGGCTGAAAGGTCTGTGGGTGGCCAAGGGTTGATGGAAGGAAGCAGGAAAAGCAGGCTAGGACAGAGGAAAAGGAAGGTTGCCCAAAAAGAGAGAGCAGGCAGGAGGATGGTGCAAGGGAGGATGCTTGCTTTTACCCCCCTGGCCCATGGGGATGGCATGGAGGCAATGCCAAGTGCTCCCATCCCCCAGGAGAAATGCCAGCATGGGAAGGGAATCCAAGTGCATTATTAAGCTTCTTCATATGGAAAGCTCCTCGGGAAGGCTCGGCGTGTGCCAGCACATGAGAGCAATCTTTCTGCTGCAGGCAGGCAGAGAGCTCACCGGGAACGGCACCGCGCTGGGCACTGCCTGCTCCTCATCGGGCCAGGAGGCCACAGCCTTCATCTTCCTGGGAGGAAAAGGATGCTGAGGAGCCTCCCCTCTCGGGCCGGGGAAGGTCAGGGCTCAGCCAGTGCATGCTTTCCTCTTTTTACACCACAAAAAAAAAAAGGATGACACAAGGGGAAGGGAGCTGGCGCGTGCCCAGCACAGGCTCTCCTGCCCTCCCATGGCAGGGACGCCGCCCCAGTAATTGTGGGCTGCAGGCAGGAGGCTGGGCTGGCCCACAGGGTGACCTTGGTGGCCACAGAGGGCCACCGGCCTCGCAGAAAACCCCCAAAGGATACAATTTCTGGATGAGGTCATAGGCGTGCTTGTAGTTCTGAGTAAGGAAGCAGAGGGAGACGGTTGTCACCGGGTTGTGACACCACGACCGGTAGAGGCAGCAGAAGAGGTTGCGGCTTTCCTGGGGAAAGAGGGAGCCATTGGGGTCAGGTCACCAGTGGGGCAAGGACGTGATACCAAGAGCCCCAGGTCTTCAGCATCAACCCACTGGGTTGGCAAGTGCCACTGAGACATGAGGTGACATTTCTAGACCCACCAAGTCCACCTGGCACTGACATGAGCCCAGCAGCCTCAGGAGATGGAGACCAGGTGGGATTTGGGGTGGCAGCATGACAGGGTGGCCCTCGGAACTGGAGGACAGTTGCTGGCCCAGGGACACCACTGCATCACTGGCCTTCAGCAGGAGGAAGAGGACAAGAAGTCTTCCTCCCTCTTCCCATCTTGCTCGGATGTCACCGGTGCTGGCAGCAGCTGCTCAGCAAACCCTGTGAGCATGTTCCTGGCAGGGACAGCTGAGGCTCCTGTTGTCACCTGTCCCCTGGCCCATGTCTGGGCAGAGGGAGGTGGCAGCTGCTTGAGGGCTCGGGGAGCCCCTTCCCGTCCAGGATGAGAAAAACAAGAGCTGGGCACGTTCGAGCCCCACTCAACTCCTGAAGAGAGGAGGAACAAAGCGGCCACCCTGGGAGCCACAGCTCCAGCCCTCAGACCCACCAGGCAGGGACTGAGCAAGACATGGCCCCAGGTGGCTCTCTCGTCCCTGCCACACCCACTACATCCCCTGCAGCAGCTGAGCCTGCTCCTGCTGCCCATACCGGGGTCTTGAGGTCCTTCAGCTGGTTCCTCAGCTGGAAGAGCTCAGAGGATGTCAGCAGGATGGTGTTCAGGGTGTGGACCATGGTAGAAGCAAACTTGAGGTCCTCTTCCCGAAGCAGTATGTCTGCCATGGAGTGGAAGATGTTCTCCGCGTTCAGAAGTAGACAAAGCTGCCTGAGTATCACAGAGGAGAGAAACGGGGGTGGAAAGAGGGTTAATGAGGCAGCAGAGCCCCTGAGCTGGGCCCACACATTGCCCTTTCCTGCAGAGAGGACCAGGGATGAGACATAAAGGCACAGCAGAGGCTGGGTGAGTGTGGTGGCACCACAGTGGAGCTGGTGCAGGGTAATCCAGACCCTGCATTTGATGGGCTCAGCAGATGTTGGCATCTCCCAGACCATCTCTGCTTTCCCCCCACTCCTCCCAAGCACCACTCCCCACCAGATAATCTCAGCTGGCAACCAGTTCCCCCGGAGGCATCTCAGAAGGGTTTAGGAGCCAAACCAAATGGCATCCTATTCACACCAGGGCAAGGCCAAAACAAAGAGCTGGTCTAAGACATCCCTGGTCACGCTGCTCTGAGACCTCACCGGCACCCACCACTGCATCTTGCTGCCATCTCAGGCCTCTTGGTGACATCTTTTGAGAAGTTTCAGCATCACTTTCCACCCTGACAACTGCACGGAGCACGCAGCAGCGTAGTTACAGACAGCACATGATGGCCCAGTCAGGCCAGTATTCCCCAACCACCAGGGAACTGGCAGGGAATGAGTGCGGCCACCAGGACAGAGAAATCCCTCCTGTGCTGTGCAACCCAGGAGCCAGAGGCTGCCTTTCCCTCTACAACCCCCTTCCCTCCAGTAACCTGCCCTGTTGCTCTCTGAACTCCTTCACGCTCCAGCTCCCAGGAAATCCGGTGCCGAGGGGCTCTGGAATTCCAGCCAGTGAAGCTGGAAGACACCCCACTGGCAGCAGCCTCCCCAAAACACGGCGTGGCTGGTGCCGCAGCCCACGCTGATCTGCCTGGCCAGACAGTGGGTCACAGCAGGAATGTCCTGCTTAACAAACCTTGGGGCATTCTCAAGGTTTTCAACGTTTTAGATCAGAAACCAAAAACCAGACTTTTTTTTTTTTTTCATTGGTGTTTGTTTGGATTTGGGGATTTCCTGTTTTTCTCCAGGCTCCTGCTTTCTTGAGCAGTTTGTCTGAGGACACCTGAAATGCTGCCCAGCGCCAGCTCAGCTCTTCGGTGCCCACGTCAGGGAGACCTGGAGGAGCCCACCCACCTCCCCAGCAGGAAGGATGAAACTGGGATGCTCCCCAGGTCCCCACATCTCCCACATAGGCTGATGGGGAACCTTGGTACCAAGGGAGATGTTGGCATCTCCCAGAGCATCTCTGCTTTCCCCCAACTCGTGCCAAGCACAATTCCCCAGCAGATAATCTCAGCTGGCAACCAGCTTCCGCCAAGTGTCACCCTCATAACATGGTACTCCCTAGCTGCTCAGCAGGTCTTGGTTTGGCTGGGGGGTGGGAGGCACACCTAAAAGCCCCTGGGGTTAAAATTTTAACTTATTGGGGTGAGGAAGGCTGTGAGTTTCCAGCTCCCATCCCTGTGGAGAAGAACTGGTGGAAGACTACACGGCTACAGCAAGACACCAAAGACCATACCCTAAAATGTGGTGTTTGAGGGATGCAGGAGGTGGATGCAGAAAGAAGTGGATTTTTCCCTGCCAACACACGGAGGAAGAAACCCCTTCATCTTCCTCCCAATTCTGCCAAGCAACTCGTCCCCTCCTCACCCAGCCCTGGCTCCTCTCCATCAGCAGCTCCCGCATCCCGCGTGGCTGCCGCCGGACAATGAGATGCTCTGTGAGGGCTTTTACGTAACTCAACTCGGCAATCGCCCTGAACCCCGTTAAAATGGAAAGGGCCACGATAAATAAGCTCATTTATCCCAATTATTCTTACGTAACTGGCTGCATTCATGGGGATGAAAACGCTTCCCTGATTTCTCGCCACTTGGACGCGGGCTGGCTGGAGGAGAGCGAGCGATGGGAAAGCGAAGCATCGAGGGAGGGAAGGGGAAGGCAGAGGCTTTTAGTCCAGTCTGATGGAGCCAAAAGCAAATGAATAGCTCAGCATTGCAGGCAGGATCCGGTCATCACCAGCTGCGGCAAAGCAAAGCCAGCCTGGGCAGGTCCAAGCCCAGCCCAGGAATGAGCTCTCTCCAGCTCTTCCCCAGTAAGAGGAGATAACTGGATGCCCCATCCTTTCCGAGCTTCCTCCAGCAGCCAAGCCTGAGCAGGCACTGAACACTCAGCAGGATGATTCACGGTGCCCAAAGAGGGGACAGATCCTCCAGGGAGAATCACAGGGATAGTTTAACCCCCAGGTTCAAAGAGCCCAGTGTGCTGGTACTGCTAGGGACCAGCTCTTCCAGGCTGCTGCCAGCTGCTTGGGGCTGGTGAGGAGTGATGGTTTACACCTTCCAGGCAGAAAGGCTTCAAAAAGAGCTCAAACAAGCTCAGCCAAGCCAAAATGGTGTCGGTGAGGGTTGAGGGCAATTTAGCAACCTCCAGAACTGCCCTGATCCTCCCAAGGCAAAGCTGCTGGTCGTGTCCCCCTCTGTGATGCTGCTCCATGGAAAAGGAGGGCTCTTGCTTTCCATAAATAGGAGCTCTGACATTTGGCTGGCTAACGCCGCGTTCCCAGCGAGCGGGAGGCTGAACGCGGACCGCTTTCTAATTTCAGGCCTGGTTTTGATTAGTGGGGAAGGGTTGGGTTTGTTTCCCATCCTTTCAGTGGCACTGGGAAACTGGAAACCATCAGGGTGTTAAAGGAGCAGCTGTGTTGAGCCTGTCCCCCTGCTCTGAAGTCACGTCACACCCTGAGGATGCAGTCCCAGGCTCTCTGGAACCACCAGCAGGATGAGTCTGCCAGTGCTCAGCAGCCAGAGACACCAAACTGCCCCCCATGAAGCCTTTTGGGTTTTTTGATCCCAAAAGCTGTTCCCAAAGGCAGGGACAACCGGTGGGGCAGGCAGCTGCTGGTCTCTGTGACAGTAGCCAGCAGCTGAGCCCAGCTGCCAGTGCTGGTGGGATGGGAAGGGTCCCCTGGAGCCGATCCCCTGGGAGGTTTCAATGGCATGAGGGGAACGTGAGGCTGGCTGGGAGGAGGCAGGGGACAGGGGGTACAGGGGACAGGTGGCTTCAAACTAAGCAGGCAGCAGCCGAGATGCAATGTATCTGTGATTCTATATACACCCCATAAATATATGTATCTCCAATATATGTACACCCCAAATATACACACCATAAATATATATAATATATCCCAGATACCACAGAATCATGGAATGGTTTGGTTTGGAAGGGACCTCAAAGCCCATCCAGTTCCAACCCCCTGCAGGGACACCTCCCACTACATCAGAGTTCTCAAAGTCCCATCCAGCCTGGCCTTGAACACCTCCAGGGATGGGGCAGCCACCACTTCCCTAGGCAACCTGTGCCAGAGCCTCCCACCCTTATCATAAAGAATTTCTTCCTAACGTCTAATCTAAATCTCCCCCCCTCCAGTTTAAAGCCATTCCCCCTCATCCTATTACTACAGGCCCTTTTAAAAAGCCCCTCCCCAGCCTTCCTGGAGCCCCTTCACTGGTAGGGCTGTGTACACTCCATAAATACAAACATATAGCCCAGCTGTAAGACTCACCCCCCGTTCTAAGGAGGTGGCTGCAGCTCCCCCCTCCATCCACCTGCCCACGCTTAGATGTGACGATGGAAGGAGCCAACTATCCCCCCAGAGCATCATCCCAGCAAGATGCCTCTCCTCAGAGCTCTCCCTGCCTCTCCTTGCCCATCCCCTTGCTCACAGGGATCCAGTGAATCCCTGAGGACCTCCCAGCGTGGGAGAGGAGGGCAAGAAGTGTCTCTGGGGAGGCAGCAGCCGCAGAGCATCGCCGTGCTGCATCACTGAGACGTTCAGCAGCCGTCGGCGCGGGCACATGGCAGCAATAATGAAGTGCGGTATTTAGGCCATTAAAATTTAACTCCTTAAATTAAAAGGGTTATTCAAGCCTTGCTGATGGAGCCAAGGAACGCTGCAGGCAGATGGGAGGCCACGCCTGCTTGCAGAGTGGTAATGGGGGATCCTCCCAAGTGCACTGCCTTGGCCACTGGGGCTCCTGAGGGACTCAGTGGGTCATCTCCACCCCCTGCCGTGGGGACAGGACCCTGCCTTTCCCCAAGCCTGAAGAATCATAGAACGGCCTGAGTTGGAAGGGACCGAGAAGGATCATCAAGCCCAATGCTTGTCCCTGCACAGGACAACCCCAACATTCACTCTGTGTGTCTGAGGGCCTTGGCCAAATGCTTCTGGAATAGTGTCAGGCTGTGACTGCTTCCCTGGGGAGCTGTTCCAGTGCTCCACCACCCTCTGGGTGAAGAACTTTTTCCTGATGTCCAGCCTAACCCTGCCCTGGCACATCTTCCTGCCATTCCCTTGGCTCCTGTCACTGGTCTCCAGAGAGAAGAGCTCAGCACCTGCTCCTCCTCCTCCCCTTGAGAGGAAGCAGTGACCTGCTGTGAGGTCCCCTCAGTCTCCTCTTCTCCAGGCTGAACAGATCAAGTGACTTCAGCTGTTCCTCATATGATTTCCCCTCCAGACCCTTCACCAGCTTTGTGGCTTTGTGGCCTCCTCTGGACACTTTCCAGTAGTTTGATGCTCTTTTTTTACTGTGGTGCCCAGAACTGAACACAATATTCAAGGTGTGGCCTCACCCATGCAGAGCAGAGCAGGACAATGCCCTCCCTCACCCAGCTGGCGATGCTGTGCTGGATGCACCCCAGGACACAGTTGGCCCTCTTGTCTGCCAAGGAACACTGTTGGAACCCCTTGATAAGCCAAGGAGGACACCACCAGTTTTGCATCCCCATGCCATCCTGGGGTCCCCATTGCATGCCCGAGCTGCGTCCCTAGCATCCCTTGAGGCTCCCTCTGCTGCATCCTGGAGCATCCCCAAGCATCTCCCCCGGGATGCTCCACCCCATCAAGCACCAGAGCCCTCCCCCCCCCCCCCCCCCCCCCCCCGGGGCAGTGATGTCAATCGTGATGGCATTGGAGATGGGGTGCGTGGGGACAAGCCAGAAGCCCTGGTGCTGCTGTGGGGCCACACACTTGAGCCCAGGAGATGTTAGAGGGATGGGGCGGCTTCAGAGCCTTATTTCCAATTAAGGGCAGGCCCCGTGTCCCTTAGAGCCCTCTTGCTTTGACAGCTTGATGCCTGGAAACAGAGCTAATCTAAACATCATCATCACAGAGAGCTCTTGGAGCTGCCATCCCGCCTGCTCACCCCTTTAACTGCTTCAGCCCCAGGCCACCAAACAGGACCAGGGCAGCAGAGGGCTGGGGCAGCTCAATGCTTGCTCCAAATGCAATATTAAATAAAAACGATTAAATGCAGCCCTGCTGTGGATGGAGACAGCATCTCCTCTGCTGGAATCTGCAGGGAGCCCTGAGGGGTGCTGCCGGCCCCCTCCCGTCACCCGGTCACACTGAGCACCATCCTGCTGTGTTCAATTAAGCAGGTGCTTCTTCATCAAGCACCAGTGATGTGCTTTATTAGCTCTGGGCAGACACGGGGCCCCAGCAGGGAGAGGATTGTGTCTCATCCCACTTCCAGCAACTGGGACAGAGCTGGAGCTGGGGAAGGAGCTGGCCCTCTTTTCAGACCACCACTTCCCCTGCAGCCCTGAGCAGGGCAGTGCCCCTCCATCCTTCCTCCCCACCCTCCTCTTCCTCTGCTCTCTTCCTCTCTCCTCCCAAGGGCTTTCTACCACCCTTCCTCCCTGCTCTGGGCTCCCTGTGAGATGCCCATCCTTGTCCCCCTGAAACCCTCCTGCTGGGAAACGCAGCATCCCCAGCCCAGCAGCTGGAATCCTTTAGGAATTTGCAGAGGAAGCACAGATAAAATTAGGACAGAGGGGAGAGGGAGGAGAGAGCAGGGAATGCAGGAGGATGCCGTTCCTCTGTCCTTCCTCACCACAGCAGCGAAGAAAATCCCAGTTCTCCATTCTTCTCCCCTCGCTTTGCCGAATCTCCTCTGGGCAAGGGAAACCATGGCAACCTCAGCAGCTCCCACTTTCAAAACTCAGTGTTTAATGTAAGGGATTGCGAAGGTTTGGGAAGCGTATGAGAAATGGGGCTCCTTCTGCAGGAGGCAGAGGGACCCTCCACCTCCAATTTCTCTCTCCCAGCCACCCATTCCCATCTCAAAGCAAGGCTCCGCTGGCACGGTTCCCTAACACACTCGGGGCCTCATCAAGAGACAGAGAGGACTTGCTGGGGTCTGTCTCCTGGGGATGGGTTTGCAGGCATGGAGATGGAGTGAGATGCACAGTGGAGTATCAGCATCTATTGGAGATGGGAAGCCATTAAGTACAACCTGGCCAAGAAGAGCCCAGAAGAGCACAGCCAAGTCCTTGGGATGGGCAGCTCTGGAGCTGGGAGCTCGCCCCAGGCGAGCAAGGAGCCTGCTCAAGCCAGGAACACAATGTGAGCAAAAGCAGGACTTCACACCTCTTTCATGTGGCTTTTGGACTCTTCTTGATGTCTTGATGTTCAGGTTCTCCTCTTTTGAGATGTCAGGTCAGGAATGGGAGCATCGGATCAAAGGAAGCCCATCAGCAGGAAGGCCTTTGGGGGAGACCTAGTTTAATGTGTGACAAAGCTTGAGCTTTCTTTTCAACCTTGCCAGTCCCAGTTTCTTGCGATGCCTATCAAGGTCCTCCTGGGAAATTCAGTGAAAGCCGTGGACCAGAGATGCACAGATCCTGGGAGGAGATGTGTGGATCCTGGGAGGAGACGTGCAAGACCTTGGGAAGCCGGAGACAAGCCCTGTGATGCCTTTGCTTGAAAAGGGAAAGCTGCAGAGTGTTTCACTGCAAACAAGAAAACCCTCCCACGGAGCATCTGCTCGGCAGAAGCCGTCGGCGTGAAAACTGCTGAAGGAGCTGTGGTGCCAGCCTGGCGCCGTGCCAGGGCTGTCTCCCCTGTAACGTGCTCCCCAGGGACCTCCTGCCACCCCAGAGCAGCCGAGGGGGACCCTCGAGAGGAGCATGGTGCTGCTCTAAGGGTTCATCTCTGCCCCCCCTCCCCTGCAAATCAGAGCCCCTTTCCACAGGTGGCACAAGGCCAGGGAAAGGCAGCAGCTCCCTGGACCCAACGCCACCAGCTTTGGGAGAACAGCCAGGGTAAAAAAGCCAGTTCGTGGACACCTTGGGCCACCCATGCACGGGGACTTCCCAAGAGGTTCTTACTGGATGGAAAATTCAGGACCACCAACGGAGACCCAAGGGTCTCTATACAAGTCTGGCGAACTCACAGAAACCAAACCTCTTGCCTACTTATGCTTCCAGGCTTGATGGCAACAGCCAAGAGATATTCAAAGGATGTGGAAAGATGAGGAACCCCCTAGCTGTGAGGATATAATCTGGATTTCCCAGGGAAAGCACCCCAAATCCAGCCACTGGGAGCACTCCTGGTACAAAGAGCCACTTCCTGCCCCAGGGACAGCTTGGCAATGCCTTGCTGGACACAGACAATGTGCTGGTGGCTTGAGAACTTCCATGAACACAGGTAGAGCCAGGCCTAAAACTTCTTCCCATCAGCTGGTGAAACAGCATCTGGGCTTCTGCTCTTTGTGGTGCTCCCCTCAGACATTGGGACTGCCAGGAGGTCCTGTCCAGGCTGGCAGGATGGCTTCCCCACTGCCCACCTGCTGAGTGTCACCTCCTGGGCACATCCACCTTGGCTGGTGATGAAGTCCTCACCCTGATTCCTGGCTGCCTGGTAAAGGAGCACCCTTCAAAGTGGGCACCTTCAGCTTATAAAGCAGATATCCACCACTTCTCTGATCAGTGAAACACCCACAGCTCCAAGCAAAACAGAAGGGGGCAAATAGGACCAGCACCAAGGAGAAGGAAGAGTTTCCTCAGAAGTTTCTTCAGACAACTTCTTCAGTGTCTTCTTCTTATCACCTTCAGCACAGAAGAGAACTGACCACTACTATCTGGGACGAGTCAGAGGCTAAAAGATAGCTAAACGATGGTTTACTCAACCCAGGGCATTGCCCAGTGCTTATGCATAAACATAGACAGTGACAACTCCAAAGGGAAGCTCACACCCAGCACCAGCCTCCAGCTGCCCAAGTTAGTGTGTACCACAAGTTTCCTTGAGGAAATGTTACAGTGACCCATGGATAAAGTTATCCTGCTACAAGCACGCAGTCCTTGATGACCTGAAAAGCTTACGAGGTGCTGTAGGAACATCTGAGCATCTACAGGAGGCTCATCTGGAAAAGAGGCAGCTCTCCTCCTCTGAGCTCTCCAGGAAAGCAAAAACCAAGCCCCTGAGGCATCTCTTCTCTGACTTCTAAACCTGCCAATGACTCGATGGCAAGAGGGATGGCAAATGCAAGTTTTGTCTTCCTGCCCAGGGCTCTTGGGGCTTCAAGCCCCAGGCAGGAGGCACAGGCAGCAGCGTTATAGCTGAAACTCTGGCTCCAGCCCACCTCCCCAGCTAAGGGGAACGACTCGCATTCAACCGAGCCCTCCAGAGCCTGAACCAAGAGGAGGACTCGCACAGGGCAGCGATGTTTTCAGGCAGGCATCCTCTGTTTCGAAGGGGAGGAAGGGCAGGAGCTGGCTGGGGAGAGGGGGAGATGTGTAAAGCAGCAGCAGATCCTTCCTTTGAGACGTACGCTTCCCTTTCAGGCTGACAGCTGTGGCCTAATTTTCAAGAAAATTGACAAGCGCCTTATTTCTCCCCCTATAATTTCTCTTTGCTACAAATAAAATAGGTTAAAGGAGCGGGTGCAGAGCTGTGACAACAGGAGCTGGGAGAGGCTGATCCAGTTTGGGGCATGCATAGCTTGCAGAGAGATGGGAGCCACAGTCCCTGCACTCATCCTTCCCCACCCCTTCCCATCACTCTGCTTTAAGATGAAGAAATTAAAAGTGCTTTTGCTCCTAAAGCATGGCTGAAGAGCAAGGCTGCTGTCTTAGAGGTGGATGAGCCTTTGCATCCTCCCTGTAGGGATGAAAAGTCTAGGGGAAGCTGGTGTTGCTGGGCATGCCTAGACCTTGGCAAGCAGAAGGACCAGATGGGGGATGGAGTACGGCAGGAATACACTGTGTGTTTGAGGGTGAAGCTTTCCAGAAGGAGATAAAAAGGGCTGGAAGCGTGTGGCAGCATCCCATGGGTGGCAGCAGCTGGGCACTCAGCTCAGCTCTGGGTGCCCCAGGGTGGGAGGTGAAGCTGCCTCATCTCCTCTGCCAACATCTCAGACCCACCGCAGGTTTCTCCTTCGCTTTGCTTGAGCAAAGTGGCTGTATTTGGTTCAACCGGCCCAAATCCGTGCGCAGGCACACTCAGCGCAGTGCTAATCCTCGTGTGACTTTGGGGAGAAGGGACACAAGGAGCAGGAGGAGTGGGGACACTCGAGCACATCACAGAGCTCAGGGAAGGAGGGGCTTGTGAGCGACTCGGCAAGCCTGGCCACGCTTCGGCCTCAAGAGCATCAGCTAAAAACATCCCCCAGGTTATGCTGTGGTTTAGGTACCTCAAGGTGTCATTTTGGCTGCCCTGCTGGGCTCTCCTCTGTGCCTGCTCCCTCTCGCTGCCTTTCAGCACCACAGGGTGGATCCCCCTGCCTTTGGAGCTGGGATTCCTGGAGGGATGCCAAGGCTGAGAAGCCCTGCTCTCCCCAACTCTCCAAGGCCTGTAGGTGTGTGAGAGGAGGGTGGTTGGAGGCTCCTTGCCATGCCAGCACTCTAAGAGCAACCAGTGCTGAAAGGGAACCTGCTCTAGGCACAGCTGAGCATCGAGAGCTCCATCCAGGGTGGATTTTCCACAGCCCCACACTTTCAGCAGGGATCTGCAAATGTCCCGTGCTGGGATGTTCCAGAGCTCCTGGCTGGACCTGCTGGAGGGAGTTACAGAGCCTGTAGGTGGGGGAGTGCTTCCCATGGCAGCATCCAGCCTCGAGCATCTGCCTTTGATGGAAATCTGTGGCAAAGCACGACTGTGGGAAGAGCTGGAGCATCCTTGCTCGTGCCTGCAATCGGTGGGCGGCGCGTGAGAAGGGAGGGCTGCGCGCCTGTCGCCGGCAGAGAGTGATGGGCTGTGAGATGCTCGAAAGCAGCCAGGAATGGAAAAAAAATCCCTTGATGAGAGCAGCAGGAGGCAAAAGGCTCAGCCCTGCCTCGAGGTTTTTAACCAAGCATGCCCTGTGCCTTGGGGATAATCCCAGACAAGATCCCTAGTAAGAGAGACAGGGGAAAATGCCATTATCCAGCCTTTCCCAGACTCCCTGCCCTGGCTTTTCCCTCCATGGAGATGAATAAACTAAGGTGTCACATTTCCAGAAGGAAACACCACCAGAACTCAAGGCCTGAGTGATGGCACTGGACAGGTTAGTTTAGCAGCCAAAATCAGCCCACTGCCTGCCCTGACCATCACCTCCCCACAATGAGGGTCCTCACCCCACGAGGCAGGCAAGGAGAATTTAAGAGACACCTTGGAAGCTGCTTGTGCTGGAGCCATGCTCTGGAGAACATGATGGTCAGCAAGCATGGGAGCTATGGGCTCCTCTCCTGCCCAGTCCACCTCCCCCAGCTTCCCCTCCCCAGACTGCTTTTCTGGGCTCCGTGCTCCTGCTGGGATCTCAGGGAAAGTGCTGGGATGGAGCAAATATCTGCCCCTGGGGACCTGCCCTTTGAAGGAACTTGGCCATTTGGGGAGGGTTTTCCTCCCCTGCACACACTTCCCCTTCCTCCCCTCCACCCTCTCACTGACCTGGATTAGTCCCAGCACGCTCCGGCACTGCCGCTCACATGTGGTTCCCATTTTTTTTTACAGGAAAACTCATCAAATCCTTCCAGGTGGCTCCGAGGCTGGTCCTGGAGCAGCTTCCGTGGGCAGGACAGCGAGCTCATTCCCCCCACTGCTCCTCCACCTCCTACAGCTAAGGAAGTACCTCCTGTCCTTCTCTGAGGGTCCAGTCCCAGGAGCGGTGCTGGCAGGGGCTGGCCCAGCTCCTGCTGGCCCAGCAGGGACAACCCTTAGGCAGACCAACCAGGCTCCTCCATCACCAAGTTCATGCTGCTGGTGGCTCCCAGTGTGTTGCAAGCTGAGATCCAACCTCTAGCAAGGGGGAAATGGGGTTTTTCACCTCCAGCTCCTGCTCCATGGAGTTGCAGAGGGTACTGGAGAGCCCAGTATGATGCCCATAGTGAATCAAAACCTCATTAAAGCACACACTGCCTTGGCCTGCAGAGTCCACTGCATGCTATAAAATAGGCAACATGAGAGTTGGGGGGTTTCAGAGGTGCAGTGGGGTTGCCAGCCCCCATCCCATATCCACATCAAAGCCTGAGAGAAGCCCACATGATGCCCACCATGCATGGCTGGAGCAGTGGGAGATGTGTAAAGGCAGAGCCTTGTGCCACCACACCACTAACGCAGCACTCGGGATCTCCAGCCACTGGGTTTCTCATGGTGGAGGCAGAACCGGGCAGAGGAGATTTAAGGGAGCAGGCAGGGCTTAAAGGGTGGCACAGAATGAGCTGGAGAGGAGCAAGGAGAAGCTCACAACCTCAGTGCAGAGCCAGGGATGCTCATCACCCTGCTCCAGCGCCCCATGCCCAGGCTGGGGCTCGGGGGCTCGGACGGGAGGGAGCTCTGCCTTTTGCTTTGCAAACAGGCAGGGAAAAAAAAAAAATAACAACCAGAATAAAAAGCTTTCTCCTGTTCCTCCTCTTTGCAAGGCACGAGAGGGGGGGCACGGGGAGCACCCAGTTCATTCCAGCAGGAGGGCAGGCAGCCAGCAGGCTCGCTGGCAGGCAGAGCAGGGCATTTTCGCAGGCTCGCTGCCTCCCGACACAGAAGCTTCCCTTGTGGTGCTCACAGCTGTTTGGATTTTACCCGAGTTCATATCACACTTTATCAAAGGGGCTGCGTTTTTTTTTTTTTCTCCTTCTTCTTGTGTTTTTTTTTTATTTTTTGCACTTTGCTGAGTACAAGCTGAACGTTTCCCGCGAAAACAAACGCAGGTTTTGTTCCGCAATGCAGCGGCCGGGAGGGTGGGAGAGAGGAAGAGGTGACACGCGCTCCCCACCAGCCCCAATTCAGTTGCTGCTGGGGCAGGGAGGGGGTTTCAGGTTTGGCAATGGGAGCTGGAAGGGGCACTGGGGTATCAGCACACCCGAAGGAAGGAGGAGCAGGAGGGGATCCTCCATCCCAGCCCCACGAGCCTCCAGATCATTGGGTATTGAGATGTCTGGCCAAGCAAACTGTGTGTCCAGGGGAGCTCAGGAGCATCACAGCCTGGGAGAAGGGGAGGATTTGGGTTAGCTCCAGCTCTGGATGGCGAGGGGAGGGTGATGGGCTGAGTGGTGGGACAGCCAGGCAGGAGGAAAGGAAAGGGTGAGGTCAAGGATGGGGTGAGGGGCCAGGATGGGGCTGGGGGACAGTGAATCACTGCAAGATGATGGCATCCTGGGGCTCCAGCATCCCCTCACCACCAAAGCTGACACCGACTGGCTCTGTACAGGATCCTTCCGCTATCCAAAGCCTGCAGATAAACCATCCCACTCCCTCCCCCAGGATATCCCCATTGGGATACTGGTGGGCTGTCCTTCCCATCCCAGCCCCCCCAGATGGAGAGCATGGCCCTGGGAACGCTAGGCACGCCGAGCAAAAAGCAATTTACCATGCTCCTCACTGCCTGCCTGCCAAGAGCATCGGATGTCTGCACCCGTGGAACTCGCTGGCTCTCTGCTCCTCCCCAATTACCCATCCCAGTTAGCAGGTTCAAAACCATTCTGCTTCTTTTTCCCCACTTTCTGGGGAGAAAGGGGTGTTGCACGGTCAGCCCCAGCCTCTCTGAGGCAGAAAAGGGCCCTCTTGCCCCAAAAGAGGGGACCGGCCACTGCAGCCCCACACCAAGGACATCGCTGCAAAGCCCTTCATGCACCAAACAATGACTGCCAATGTTTGTCTCCAGCTCTGCCCTCTTTGCTCTCCAACTCTTCACAGGCATCACAGAATCAATCACAGAATGGTTTGGGTTGGAAGGGACGTCAAAGCCCATCCAGTTCCACCCCTCTGCCATGGGCAGGGACACCTCCCACTGGATCAGGGGGCTCAAAACCCCATCCAACCTGGCCTTGAACACCTCCAGGGATGGGGCAGCCACAACCTGTGCCAGTGCCTCACCACCTTCATCCCAGCAGGACTTTGAGAACTGAAGGAAAAGGCAGGATTTCCGGGCGGGGGAACTCTTTCCATGTACAGGAGCCATAAACCTGCAGCTCCATCACAAGACCTGGGATTTCCCAGCTCCCCAGCTAACACCATAAATCAGGTGAATAACCTTATATGCTCCAGCCTACATCTTCCAGAGGGGATGGAGAACGAGGTCACCCACCTGGTCAAGCATCCCCCAAAAAGCCTAGGGTCATCCCCAGTTGAACAGGCAAGAGCTGCTGTGTGCATCACATGGGAGGTAGCTGAAAAGTCCCCCCTAGGGCCCATTCCATGCAGCTTAACCTAACCAAATGCCCTATGAGGAGGTGTCAGGCAGTGGGGAGTTGTATTTAATGGCTTTATAGAACAAGCTGAGACAACCCCTGCATGCAGGCCCCTGCCTGGGGAGCAAAGTGCTGACTCAGGCATCATGTGTGCCCCAAGGGTGCCACTGCTCAGTGAGGAAACAGCCTCTCTGGGCTTAGAAGTTAAGCCTTTCACTTCAAAGGATCCACACACAACAGACACAGGGATGTCTCGAGCCACTTGAGCACATCCTGAGCCCTGGAGGGTTAATTTGCCACCCTGCCAAGGCATATCAGCTACAAATGCCCAAGCTGCTCCATCTCAGAAAGAATCATGGAATCATAAAGGTTGGAAAAGATCTTTAAGATTACCCAGTCCAACCATCAGCCCAACCCCACCGTGCCTGCTGAACTACATCCCAAAGGGCCGTGGCTACACAGCTTTTGAACCCCTTCAAGGGATGGAGACTCCACCACTGCCCTGGGCAGCCTCTGCCAGGGCTTCACCACTCTGTCAGTGAAGAAATTCTTCCTAACACCCGGTCTCAACCTCCTCTGATGCAACTTGAGGCCAGTTCCTCTCACCACTTGTTATGTGGGAGGCTAGGGCTGCCTTGGCGTTAGGCTCAGCTTAGCAGGCCAGGCCAGGCCAGCCCTGAGAGCTCAGACAGATCCCAGGGACAGTGTTGGGATGTGCAGCCAGTCCTGGGAGGGACCAGAGAGGAGATGATGGTTCCTTCCAAGGGCAAGCTGCTGTCCTCAAACCGTGCTCTGAGCAGCAACACTGATGGCCATGGGATGGGGCTTAGCCTCTGGCTGAATCCCCTCATCCTACACCACTGGTACCACCAAGCAAGCGTTAACTCCAGCCGGTAAATCTTGGTGGGAGCTGGAAAGCCGAGCGCTGCTCTGCTGCCTTCCTCCTGACTGGCCAAGCAGCTCTCCCCCTGCAGGGTTCCTGCCCAGAGGATGGCTGTGCTGCTCCAAGGAGCCATGTGATGCTTTGGAAGCTCTTCTGCATTCTTCTGCTGCTCCAAGCCATCGTCAGGAGGCCAGCAGCTGAATGTTAATATTTGCTTCTTGCTTAAGGGCTCTGTTGAGTCCAGGAGGGCCACGTGCCAGCTGAGGCAGATAGTTTCCAATTAGCAAGAAGGCCAGAAGGTCTCGGGTCTGCTCATCAAGGTGAGAGGTAACACTCAGTGATGGCTGATGCTCCTGCCCTTTGGGAGCCACCTTTAAGTGCAAATGTGCCTTGCTCCAGACAAGAGCACTTTGAATTAAGAGTTTTGAAGGCAGAATAACTTTACTGGCTTCCAGCCTAAAACCAGCCACAAGTGACAGTGAGAGAGACTGACCCCAAAGGAAACCCCATCTGCTGCGATGCACAAAACTCAGGTCAAGCCAAAGGAATCCTTGGAAGGGACCTTAGGAGGAGGTTTGCCACCTCTCCAGTTCCTCAAGCGGAGAGGGGTGGGAAGAAGTGTGAGACAGCCTTTTCCCTCAGGAGGTGGTGATGGGCAGGCAACCACCCTGGTTTGCTCCAGGGCACTCTGGGTGATTTGTACCATTGGAGACCCCATGGCACATCCCTTCACAAAGAGGGCCTCTCTCCCAGGCATTAAAAAGGCATCTAAGCAGCTCTGAAAAGCCTCGAAGAGCCCTTTCCTGGATGCTTCCCATCCCCTCTCCTGTCACAAACCAGAGCAGTACATGAGCTCCACCACAGTCATAGGCTCTGCCTCCGTGAGGTCCCCTTGGGTGGTGGCACGGATGAGGCATCACACCAGGGTTTGTTTGGATGATGCTGGGCTGGATTCCACCAGGAAAGGTGGCAGACCAAGAAGGGCTCTTCCAAATGCACCTCTTGGATGCACTGTCAGATGGATCATGTGCTGGTGACGTGTCACCTCCCAGTCTAATGGACACAGACAAGGGCAAGGAAGTGATCTGGGGCTTTCCTTACAAATAGAACCTTTGGAGCTGTTTGCCTGTTATTTTAAAGGCAGTTTGTGTTTCCATTCATGTCCATCCTGTCTTCTCTGGCAACCGATCTAGAGAAACTCAGCTTGTGACCAGGTTTGCTGATGGTGAGACCACCCACCACAGCACCACCTCTGCCTGAGCAAGGCTCAGAGGGTAAGCTCTGCCTCTGAGGGCTGTGGATGCTTCTCCCACCCATCTCCCAGCGTCAAGCAGGCACTGGAGCAGCTCTGCACATTTAGGGACGACCCATCCCTACAGAGCAAGAGACAGTCCCACCACCACCAGCTCCTGCAGAGATCACTGCTCAAACCACATTCCTGTCCTCAAGCACGTGACGTACCATAACCTCTGCCTCTGGGACTCTGATGACATTCCAGGAGAGAGACTAAAGTCCTTTCAGAGTCAGCAACCAGACAAGAACAAGCTTGAGTTGAGTTAGAAATAAACTAACTTTAACTGCAGACCCTCTGCCTGACCTCATGGACCTTCGAACTTGCCCACTGGTGATGGAGAGGGAAAATTGCTGCGTTGTGCTTTAGTAAAAACCCTGTCCCCTACTGCCCTTTCCCCTGAGCACAAACCCTTTGGCTGGAAATCACTGTCTATACTTAACAGGCCTGTTTCCCTTCCCTGCTTCACTGGCTGGGAGCAGAAGGGGCAGAAGTGGTCCTGGAGGTGAAGGGAAGATGCTGGACACGGGGAGCACGGGGCTCCTGTCAGCGGTGGCGGAGGACTGAGCTTTAACGCACACCTTTCCGGTCTCTCAGGCATCCCCTTGGTGCTCTCCAGCCCAGGATGAAACACAACCAGCATTTCCCAAGGCAAACATGGGACTGGCTTCTCCTCCTGCTGTGCAAAACAACCCAACTGGCTTGTGGTCAGGGGAGGGATGTAATGTGGGAACGCACATACGGCTTCAATTTGAAAAGCGCCTAAAAATAGCAGCACGAGGCTCCCACGTTCTCTGGGTCTCTCCAGCAAGAAATCAATCTTTTCCAGAGAGCCCTGTAAAAGTTTTCCTGCTCTGCTCCCACCTCACTCTTTCAGGAGGTAACACACATTTAGTCACCACGAGCACATCCACTGCCATCAGTAGGCTTCAGAGTCCTCCCAGAACCCCCACTTTGGCTCCACACCTGGAACTGGATGATCTTTAAGGCCCCTTCCAACTCAAACCATTCACCATTCTATGATTCTATGAACTGCCCCACATGGAGTCACAACATGAACAGATATTTTGGAGCATGAGTCATGGTAAAAAGCCCCAGGGTTGCTGAGCCGTCGCGAGCCGGTCCCACCGCACCACCCGATGGTTGCTGGGAAGTTCAAGCCTCCCAGCCAAGATTCATCCTGCCAGAGCCAGAGGGAAAAACTTGAGGTGGCCACGATATGTAAGAGCTTTTAAATGGGACCCTGCCCAGGCTCACTATTGCTCTAATTGCCCCGCTCCCTTAATGAGAAATAGGGACACTTCCCCTGCCAAGGGCTGCTCCACAGCATAAGAAGAATATAGAAGTGTTGGAACGGGTCCAGAGGAGGTCACAGAGATGTTCCAAGGGCTGGAGCACCTCTGCTATGAGGACAGGCTGAGAGAGTTGGGGTTGTTCAGCCTGGAGAAGAGAAGGCTCTGAGGAGACCTTAGAGCAGCCTCCCAGTGCTGAAAAGAGCTCCAGGAAAGCTGGGGAGGGGTTTTTGCAAGGGCAAGGAGTGACAGCATGGGGGGAATGGCTTTAAACTGGAAGTGGGAAGATTCAGATTAGACATTAGGAAGAAATTCCTCACAGTGAGGGTGAGGAGGCCCTGGCACAGGTTGCCCAGAGAAGTGGGGGCTGCTCCATCCCTGGAGGTGTTCAAGGCCAGGCTGGATGGGGCTTTGAGCCCCCTGATCCAGTGGGAGGTGTCCCTGCCCATGGCAGAGGGGTGGAACTGGATGGGCTTTGAGGTCCCTTCCAACCCAAACCATTCCATGATTCTATGATTCAAACCAGGGCTGTGCATACCTGGGAGAAGAGACACTACACGTAGGATATTCTCTGTCCTACTCTTAGACCCCTATTGAATAAACTCAACATTTCTTGTCTGCGATCAGAAGCAAACCCTCAAATTCTCAACTAAATATTTTTGGGGGGTGTGGGTGGTGAGGGGAAGAGGAAATAAGTTTTCAATGGGTATTTGGGATATGGCACCATATTTTGATGCTAAGTGGGGGAAGCCTTTGAAATCCTCCAGCTGCAGTTCAAACAGCTGCTGCAACTCTGTCCTGCTCACGTTTCACCTGGATTTTGAAGCCATATTTCATACTGCAATCCTGCCATGGGATGAATCCAAGCACTGCCTGAACACTTGGGCACAAACCACTGCCCACGCAGGTACAAGGTACAACTCAACACCCTGGCTTGGCTTAGCAGTTTTTGAGAGCTTTGCACACCCTCTTTTCCAATCACAAAGATGAGACCCCCCACACCCTTCTGCCTTCAGAGAGGCAGCTCTCCTCTCCCATGGGAGCACAGCTTGGGTATCTCACTCTCCCCACATTCATTTTGATGCCACCTCCCTGAAAGCAAGGGAGAAAAGCCCCAGATCCTGACCCCTCCTCCCACCAACCTCCTCACTGATTTCTCCACCTCCCTCCACCATTAAGCCCATTATTTCCCAGCAAGCTGAGGAATTGATGTCCCTTGCCCCAGATTTCATTGCATTAAAGATGATGTCCTGCCAGCTGCCACACGCTTGGCTTCACAGCCTCCACTCCAGCTCCTCAAAAAGCCCAAGAAAACCACCTGACTCTGAGCATCAAAATATGTGGCTTTGGGGGACAAAGCTTTTGCTGCGTGAGCATCTTGCAAAGCTGGGTAGAGGGATTCACTCGACTTGGCATCCCGAGCACAAAACCTGTCCTCATGCCCTGGCTGGTCTAGTTCTTATCAAAATTGGCTCTGACAATGCTATTTAATAAGGAGCTACTTTGCCTCCAGGGATGGGAACAAGAAATATGGTGCCTTGACATGTGAAAGGCGAGTCATGTTCGCTCTTTAACATGTGCTGGTGAGCAAGGGAGACTCGTGGAAGTGGTTTTGGCTCCGAGAGAGCTTGGTGTTCAGGCTGCTCAACTCCATCATCCCCAGCCCACCCTGCCCAGGGATGCTCGGGGGCTTTGATGAGACTGGTGGAGAGCTCTGACCTGATGATGAAAGCTCCTCTGGTCTCCAGGAGTTTCCGTTCACTGCTGAAGCGCTTGAGCAGGTTGATCATGAACTTGTAGAAGTAGGAGTTCATGGTGGGGGTGGAGGGCGAGCACTCCAAGCCTTTTGTACCTGAGGAGGCAGGGGAAGGGGAGAGCAGATTAGAGCAGCTGGGGCCTCCTGTGAAAGCAGTCTCAGTCAGAGAGCAGACACCCAAACCACGGTCTACAGCACTCGGTAGAGGAGGGCTGCAGCATGGAAAGACTTCCAAGCCTTGTATAACCACACCTGCTCAGTGTCAGCCCTGTCACTGCTCTCTCCAGCCCGGGGGAAAGCATCTCGTGGTGGTCCCAGCCATGCCGGGATCAACGCCAAGCAGCGTGTGGGGATGAGATGGGCTTTTTGGGGGATCATCCCAGAGCTGCTCAGCTTCTGTCTCTGATAGTAGAAGGGTGCTCAAGGCTCTAGATCAAGAGGTAATCCCATCACCCATCACAGGGTGCACGCTCATCCTCCAAACCTGCTTGCTGGTGAGATGAAGAGCCTTTAACCCAGCCCCAAGTGCCACAGATGCCCTGAGCCCAGTGTGCACGTAGCAGCAGACACCCACGTTCAGCCCTAAGTCACAGCGCGGCCGCTGGTTTACACTTGGTGACATGATTTCTCCCAGGGAGGAGCCACTTGGTGCAATGGGGTCAATACAACATGCCTCAGGGCTAGGGCAGAGGGGCATAAAGTACTGGCCAAACCATGCTTAGAGAATGTGATGAAAAATGGGAGGTTTTTTTCATTCTCTGCTTGCAAATAATGTTTATGATAAAAGTGGCTGAAGGTTGGAGAAATGAGACTGCGATGAAGGAGCAGTGGTCCCTCCAGCTTGGAGCATCCCTGCTCCTGGTGTGCCTGTTGGGTCAGGGCACAGACCCACTCACTGCTTCCACAGCAGCCACGGTTTCTGCCCAGACAGCACAAAAGGCCTCGAGGCAGCAGTTATCACTGACCACATTTATAAGTCTGTAGACAGTTATGGACACTCTGAGCAAGGATGGTGAAGGAAGTGTCCCAACTGGAGGGAAAGGGGATGGTGTGAATGCAAGAGGGTGGAAGCCATCAGAGGACAGATGCCAAGGAGAGATGGAACACTCAGAAGAGCCTAGATGTGCCCTGCACACCCAGACCCAATGCACTCCCAGGCTTGCAAGGTCCTTCTGTATTCTCTCCTTAGCCTGGGGTCAGAGGATTTCTGGGGGTACGGTGAAAGGGTGTTCTGCACCGTTCTGTCGCGCAGGGTACCCAGAGCTGGCAAACCTTGCTCACAGCCTCTGCCAAGCAGCCAGCATCCCCCTTCTGCACCTCTCAGGGCTGTAAATTCACTCTTCATGGGCTCCTATTGCTGGTTTAACAGCAAATGGTGCTCCAGGGTGGAAGGTGTAGGGGCTGCAGCCACAGGCGGCTCTCGCTGCTGCAGCATCTGCTTGGTAAGACGTCCTAACTCGGTCTGAGACTGTTTGTAGGGTGGGCAGCCAGGGAGGGCTGGCAAAGGGGCATCTCTCAGCTCAGGGTACATAGAGAATATCAGGAAAAACACCCCTTCAAAGCTACAAGTGCAGGGCACTGGCAGGTAAAAGATTGCTCTTCCCACAGTGAAACTACAGGGGAAATGGTTTATTTAGCAGCACGGAGCTCAGAGCAAATGTTTGGAGAGAGGGTTTTAAAGGTGACTTTGCAACAAGGGGAACTGTCTCCCTTAATTTCTCTTATGGAAAGCCCATGTTTAAGAATGGTAAGGAGGGAAGCCAGCACACACGGGTGCCCCAAGGTTACTCCCCCCGCCCCGAGAACAGCCAAGTATTTCCATCAGATCGTCGAAGCAAACCTGAGGAGTTTGATTTATGTATGTTGTCTGCTTCTACTGAGACTCAGCAGAGCACGGAGCAGCCAATTAAAGATACAATCAGGCTGCCAAAGCCCTGGAAAGCTAATGGAAAAGCCACTGGGCTGTTTCCTTCCCTGCCTGGTGATACACAGAGATGCAGACGTGGGCTCAGACGGGGCGGCTTCCCTGGACTTGGAAAAAGGAAAATGAAATATCATAGAATCACAGAATGGTTTGGGTTGGAAGGGACCTCAAAGCCCATCCAGTTACAACCCCCTGCCATGGGCAGGGACATCTCCCACTGGATCAGGGGGCTCAAAGCCCCATCCAGCCTGGCCTTGAACACCTCCAGGGATGGGGCAGCCACAACCTCCCTGGGCAACCTGTCCCCACCCTCATCGTGAAGAATTACTTCCTAATGTCTAATGTAAATCTTCCCCCTTCCTGTTTAAAGCCATTCCCCCTCCTCCCCTCACTCCTTGCCCTTGTAAAAAGTCCCTCCCCAGCTTTCCTGGAGCCCCTTTCAGGACTGGAAGGCTGTCATGAGGAGCCTTCCTGGAGCCTTCTCTTCTCGAGGCTGAACAACCCCAACTCTCTCAGCCTGTCCTCACAGCAGAGGTGCTCCAGCCCTTGGATCATCTTAACAGCCTCCTCTGTACCCGTTCCAGCAGTTCCATATCCTTCTCATGTTGGGGATTCCAGAACTGGACACAATACTCCAGGTGGGAGGTCATCTGGTCCAGAACTTGGCATCTCTTCCCCACCGGAGCCATGTGTTCACCCTGCCTTGGTACATCTGAAACCCCAAGCCAGGCTTTGAAGCAGGCATCTACCAGAGCACAAGTGTTTGCTGTGGCATCGTGTTTCCCCTCAGCTGTGGGGAAGATGATCCGGGCGAAAAATAGGATCCAGCTGAGCCGATGAGCTCCAACACAAAGGTGTGTTTGTTCCAAGGCAGGGAGCACCTAGTGTGACAACACAGCCGTGCCCCACGTGGCATCTCTACAGCTGCTCAGCACTGCTCAGAGAGGGCTGAGAATAGACACGGGCTGCACAAGGCAGTGTGGAGCAGCTCTGTCTTCCCACCGCGCCCGCCGACAGCTCCGCCTCGCATCTCCCAGCCTGAACCATGGGCAGAGCCTCCAAAGCACACTTTTCTGTTCCTGGTGCTGAGGGTGGGAGGGGAAGAGCAGAGGGAAAGTCTTTCAAAGCTGTAAAAGTGATTTGGAATCACAGAGTGGTTTGGGCTGGAAGAGGCCTTAAAGCCCATCCAGTTCCACCCTCCTACCACGGGCAGGGACACCTCCCAGTGGATCAGGGGGCTCAAAGCCCCATCCAACCTGGCCTTGAACACCTCCAGGGATGGGGCAGCCACCACTTCTCTGGGTAACCTGGGTCAGTGCCTCATCACCCTCATCACAGCAGGATTTTGAGAAGGAAAAGGCAGGATTTACAGGCAGGTGAACCACCTACAGGAGCTGTAAATGTGCAGCCCCATCACAAGAAGAATTTCTTCCTAATATCTAACCTAACGCTTGCCCCTTCCAACTCAAAACCTTTTTCCAGTTTAAAGCCATTACATATATTCTGTCCATTTTGTCAGCTGTGCCAAGGCATCCAAACCAGAGCTGTGCTGCAGCCCAAGAGCCAGCAGCAGGCAAGGCTTCACACCTGCATCCCCACCAAGGACACCCCAATGTCGTAGGCTGTCCAGAGGAAGGACTGATCTTGGAATCCCTCCTTTCTCCAGACCCCAAAACCCCTCTCTCTGACCTCCGCAGCATCAAGGAGGGCTCTGCTGCCAGGGCTGGTGTCTCCTGTCAGAAGCACAGGCAGCAGCTCCTGCCCAGCACCTGAGGCTCTGCCATCACTTCCTCCACATGGCAAAGCCACCTTTGTACCTTACCATCTCCCCACATGCCTTCCAGTGACAGCCCAAACCACTACACATCCCAAAACACACCCCAGGAGAAAAACAGGAGGTGGCAGCAATTTTTCTCCTCCCTGAAAAGTTCAGTGCCCCTGTCACTGGGGTGCCAGAAGTGACACACAGAGGATGAAATCCAGGGGCCATGTGGCTGGGAATGCCACTGCAAGACAGACCACCCAGAAGCACGCTCAGACCCACGCTCCCAAGCAGTGCAGCATCTTCTGCACCTCAAACTGGGGACTTGGAAGGATCCACTGGGTTAGCTGGGTGTCCAAAAGCCAGCATTGCCTCAGGGATCAGATTCCAGCTGCAATCTGCAGGACAACCAACCTCCAGACTCTGATCCTGCCATCTTCTTCCTCTGACTGCTCCTGAACCTCTGACCCTCCTGCCCACCCCATGGGAAGCCAGGCAACAGGTCATGGACTGGGAGGGACTGGGACACAGAGATGGCAAAAATAAGTCTTAGCCCTGTTTTTTAAGGACAATGTGGTGTGATGGTCTGCACACCCCAGGGAACTTCATCATTCTTTGCCTCTGGGAGCACTGAGACCAAACTCAAAAGCCTATGAGAAAAGAGGCTGAGGGGAGACCTCATCACTGTCTACAACTGCCTGAAGGGAGGCTGAAGCAAAGTGGGTGCTGGTCTCTTCTCCCAAGTTACAGGTAATAGGAAATGCCCTCAAGTTGCACCATGGAAGGTTCAGATTAGACATTAGGAGAAATTTCTTCACTGAAAGGGTTCTCAGGCACTGGCAGAGGCTGCCCAGGAAGATGGTGGAGTCCCCATCCCTGGAGGTGTTCAAAAGATGGGCAGATGAGGTGCTCAGGGATCTGGTTGAGTAGTGGACAGGTGGGGTTGGACTCAACGATCTCAAAGGTCTCTCCCAACCAAGCAGTTCTATGATTCTATGATTCCATCCTTTGCCCACCTGGTTTTCCAGCAGCTACACCTGCATGTCCCTACAGAAGGTTTCCAAGCACAACACCCTATGCTGGAATAGCCTTGCCAGTGCTCTCCAGGGCTAACGCTCTCCAGGTGTGAGAAACCAATGTGCAGGAGTCTCCCAGGCTGCAAAAGCCTCGACCAAATCTCAGTTGGAGTTTAAAAACAGAAAACATTTCTTTTGCTAAAGCCTCCCAGTCCTCCAAACTTTCTGTCTGCATTTACAGGGTATCTAGGAAGTGGCTGGCAGCTCGTTTGCCTCAGTGTAACCCTTCCTGGAGCTCAGCTGCTGCCCTCAGGGTTACAGCTCAGCACAGCAGCGTCCCCGGCTCGACACAACCGTAGGAGCAGCTTGTCAAGTGTTTCTACAAAGCACGAGAGACAAGCAGAGAGAAGTGTTATGGAAACTGTGGCTTAATTAATCGAAGCTCACACCTCTCCCCCTTTCCCCAAAGCGAGACTTCGCAGATCCGTAACCCGCCAGATCGGCTGCTAACGCACCCGGAGCGGGGCGAGTGGCACACCACGGCTCTGCTGCCTGGCTTCTTCAGCTGGCACAGGGGAGGGAGCTGGAAGAAGAAAGATCCCTGCTCAGAGGGATGATGAAACTCAGGCCAGATATCAGCTGTAATAGGAAGAAATGGGAATTTGGGGTCCCCGGGAACATCACAGCGGTAAAACAACAGTCAGTACAAACAGCCTGCAAAACGCTTTCCAAAACATGGAAATTGCAGCTCCGTGGCCAAAATGAGTCAGAGTGGCTGGAGAGGAGTCAGGCAGAAAGGGACCTGGGAGTGTTGGTGGACAGGAAGCTCAACATGAGCCAGCAGTGTGCCCAGGTGGCCAAGAAGGCCAATGGTATCCTGGCCTGCATCAGGAATAGCATGGGGAGCAGGACCAGAGAAGCTATCGTCCCCCTGTACTCGGCACTGGTCAGGCCTCACCTTGAATATTGTGACCAGTTCTGGGCCCCCCAGTTTGGGAAAGATGTCAGGATACTGGAGAGCATCGAGAGGAGGGCAACGAAGATGGGGAAGGGGCTGGAGCACAAGCCCTATGAGGAGCGACTGAGGGAGTTGGGGCTGTTTAATCTGGAGAAGAGGAGGCTCAGGGGAGACCTCATTGCTCTCTACAACTACCTAAAAGGAGGTTGTAGTTGGGCAGGGGTTGGTCTCTTCTCTCAGGTGCCCAGGGACAGAACCAGAGGGCATGGACTCAAGCTTGGTCAGGGAAAGTTTAGACTTGATGTGAGGAAAAAGTTCTTCACTGAAAGGGTGATTGGCCATTGGAATGGGCTGCCCAGGGAGGGGGTGGAGTCACCGACCCTGGAGGTGTTTAAGGGGAGACTGGATGAGGCACTGAGTGCCATGGTTTAGATGATGGTTGGTGTTGGTGTGGGTGTTGGTGTTGGGTTATAGGTTGGACTCGATGATCTCGGAGGTCCTTTCCAACCTTATGATACTGTGATACTATGAGCCCACACCAGCCAGCCAGCCCGGAGCGTCTCAATGACAGCATCTTCCTTCATCTTGGGATGCTGGGCTAATCATAGAATTGAATCATAGAATGGCTTGGGTTGGAATGGACCTTAAAGCCCATCCAGTTCCAACCCCCCTACCATGGGCAGGGACACCTCCCACTGCGTTAGGTTGATCAAAGTCCCATCCAGCCTGGCCTTAAACGTCTCCAGGGACGGGGTAGCCATGACTTCCCTGGGCAACCTGTGCCAGGGCCTCCCCACCCTCATCATTTCCAAAGAGAACCTTTGCAGCCTGGCATGGATCCAGGGATACGAGTGGGTTCCTTGCACCACCTAAGCCAGCCCCAGGATCCTTCTCCCCTACCCATGGGTGCCAGCTCAAGTGGAGTGTGGCAAATGCCTGCCCTCCCATGATCCCCCAGCGCTCACCGGCAGTTTGTGCTGTTCCCATCGCTCACACGGCCACGCTATAAATCAATCACGACAGGCAATTAGGTATCTATATTAAGGCCCTTATAAATATATATTGTACAGCAGCCTGGAACATTCGGGCCGTCTGGCTGAGCCGTCTCGAGACCTACAGTGGCCAAGGTGTCCCCACATTGCTCTGGGGGGTGCCTGGCAGACTCTGACATCAACTTGGCTTCTACCTCAGCCGCAAAGCGCCGAACTTCACCCTGGCAGAAAACACAACTTCCAGTAATTTACCATAATTGGTTTCAAAATGGTCTTAATTAAAACCGGTGTGGACTCGCTTAACTCCATTTAAACCAAATTTAAATATGATTGGACCAGAATTGATTCCTTTCCGAAGCGAGCTAAAGCTGGCTAAGCTGGTTAAAGAGTATCCACAAGGGCATTTGTGGTGGTTTAGCTCAAATGATTTACCACAATCTCTAATTGAAGCAATTTCAGCTCGGATATAGGGAGGGTAAGCTAAGAGCTGGCGGGGCTGAGCATCCTTCCCACCCGAGTGCCTCCCCTGGGGCATCACGTTTCCAGCTCAGCCCAAGGATCTCCCTCGGCTCCTCTGGGAGCAGTTGGGATGAACCTGCCTGCAGCTGGAGCTGCTCTGTGAGCCCTCAGCCCACGGAGTGCTCGGCTCCAGCACCGGCCGCCTGGGACTCGGCGCTGCCAGATGGTGCTCGGTGAAACCCTGGGCGGCGACGTGGGAATCTGGGCGGCCTCTCCCCCCCAACCAGCCTTGCCCAGGATGTTTTGAATTGTAGCTTTTGCAAACACAGAGTGGCGAAGCCTCGCAGAGCAGGATAAAAATAGAGCTGTAAAAAAGGCAAATCCTTCCCCCACCCCCCAAAAAGCCGGCGCAGGGCGTAGCTGGAAACAGATGTGAACGTGTCAGCAGCTCAGCTGAGCTCTGCAAAATCTCTGCTCTTCCCTCTCTGGAGCAAAGGATGCTGCTGAGGAAATAAAATCACCCAAACGATGGACCATACAGCCACAGGCTGTGCCCAGCAGGCCTGCCCTGGCACATGGATGCTGCTCCCTCTCCTACCTGCCTAGAGAGCTATGGGCTTGCAGCTCCCAGGACCTCAGCATCTCACCAGAAAGGGGTCCCCAGATGGGCTGGGTCACGTATTTTGATGCCAAATGAGGCTTTTGCTGCACCAATCCCCTGGATCCCCCCACTCCCATGTAGGGTCTGTGCCAATCACTTTGCTAGGAGGGAGCAGCCCACTACTGCCTCATTCTTCTTTGTTAAGGTAAAGGAATAAGCAAAATTGCAGCAAGGATACAGCTGAGGAAACAGATAGGAGAAGAAAACACCCAGCAGAGCTGCAAAACCAGGAGTGGTTAAGCTCAGTGGCAAGCTCAGAGCAGGCTGAGGCTACTGCACGGAAAGGTGAAGCACCAGGAAGACAACCTGGAATGAGCAGAGATGGGCTCTGCCAGGCTCCTTCTGCACCAATATTCCTTGGCAGCGCAGCGCAGCAAAGTAACTGCACAGGGGGTGATCTTATCTACACCATCAACTTCTCTGTCAGCCTCTCTCAGACCAGTGATCCTGCCTTTTACGTGGGAATGCCCACCCTTTCCAGGCAGTCATGTGCTGTAAATATTTAGGAGGGACTGATACCTGAAGGCACGCCAGGTGAGTTACAGCTACGGCCTGGATGGTCTCTCCTAGGGTTTTCCACAGCATTCCAGCACTGCTGTAGCAGAGCACCCAGGAAAAAAAAACAGATCACCCTTTTCTTCTAATTCCTCTCCTCTCCAAGACACAGAAGAACATACTTGAAAGACAACCCTCTTGCAGAACTCCATGCTGGTAGGAAAGGAGATGGCAGAGCCACCAGCCACAAGGAACCAGAGCACGGAGCTCAGAGCACACAGGTCTCTCCTCTCTTGTTTGCTTGGCTCCTCCACTCCCTGCTGTCACACTCCTGATCTTCTGAAAGCTGCTGGAAACTGGCTTCTTCAAGAGCAAACAGTCCATTAGGCAGTGCTGGCTGCCTCCTTGCCCTTTGAGGAGAGGATGGTCCCAAGTTGTGCCAGGGGAGGTTTAGACTGGATGTTAGAAAAAATGTCTTTATCAAAAAAACAGTGAAGCCCTGACAGAGGCTGCTCAGGGCAGTGGTGGAGTCTTCTTCCCTGGAGGGGTTAAAAAAACATGTAGAGGTGGCACTCTGGGATATGGTTTAGCTGGCATGGTGTGGTTGGTCTGACAGTTGGACTGGATGAGCTTAGAGGTGTTTTCCAACCTTAATAGTTCTATGATTCTAGGATGAGTATGGAAGGGTCTTCCTTTTATCCTTCCCAGTTTGGAAAATCTGAGCCATCTGACAAAGGGCCACCCTTTCTTCCCTACCTTTCACAGACCCCCTGCACCCCACAGACTCTCGCCCAGTGTTTTCAGGGGCTGCTTTAATGTTTTCCAGACCATGTGGAGGTGGGACCTTGTCCTACTCTGCAATCTCTGCAGATCTATAATCACACAAAGTGACAGACCATGTAAAGGGAGTGGTTTGGCTCACTGAGAACACAACCTCTCAAAAAGATGCTGACAGGAAGCTCCTGCTACAGCACATCTCAAGTTTGGTGCAGGCTCTGGAGCGTCGCGTGTCCTCCACCAAATCTGAACTCAACAACTACATTTCTCCTGGACTTTCAGCAGCCTCCTCTGGAGTGATCCACTGATTCCTGGGATATGCACGGACTGCCCGTGGCACGTTAGCGCAGCCACACGAGGAGTCACCCTCCCAGTAAACTTCCCACCGTGTGAGGGCAATGCCACCGTCCCCACCAGCTCTGGCAGGAAGCCAGGCAGCAGAGACTGGACCGAGTCGGAGAGGAAAGCGTCTCCTGTAAAACAAAGGGTCGTAACCACTGCTCCTTACAAAGCTGTGGAGAAAGGAAGGAAGAGATGTGTGCAAGAGCTACCCTGTACAAGGTGGCAGATGGCATTGACATTCTTCTGGAGGAGGCTTTCTCCTCCCATGCAGAGCAGAGCTGGGGACCAGGCTGGAGGACTTGCACCTCTGCTGTTACAGGGTCATGGAACACTTCAGGTTGAAAGGGACAATTACAGCTCATCCAGTTCAATCTCTTGCAATGAGCAGAAACATCTTCAGCTCAATCAGGTTGCTCAAGCCTCATCCAACCTGACTGTAAATGTTTCCAGGGATGGGGCTTCTACCACCTCTCTGGGCAAACTGTGCCAGTGCCTGATGACCCTCATCATGGTGAAAATTTCTTCCTTAAACCTAGTCTGAACCTACCCTCTGAGTTTAAAACTGTTACTCCTTGCACTCTCACCGCAGGCTCTTCTAAATATCTGTCCCTGTCTTTTTTTAGGTCCCCTTTAAGCACTAAAAGGCCGTGATAAGGTCCCCCTGGAGCCTTCTCCTCTGCAAGGCTGAACAACCCCAATTCTCTCAGCCTGTCCTCGTACAGGAGGTGCTCTGGCCTTCAGATCATCTTTATGGGCTCCTCTGGACCCAGCCCAACAGGTCCACACCTTTCCTGTGCTGAGGGCTCCAGAGCTGGACACAGTACTGCAGGAGGTGTCTCACCAGAGCGGAGTAGAGGGGCAGAATCACCTCCCTCAACCTGCCAGCCTTGATGATAACCACTCTTGAGTCACCTGCTACCTGTCCCAACTTCTACACAGCAGGCAAAACACTCCCAAAGCAAAGCAGGCAGCTGGATTCCCATCGTGCAAACTTGAAGGAAGCTCTCGGGTACCGCCCTGCACACCTTGTCCCTGACAAGTGGGCACAAGATAACCAAGGGCAGACCCATGGAAGTCAGCACCCAGCCAGCCCCTCCCAGGGCAGCTGGAGCAGGTCAGGAGGAGAGATGTTGGGTCTCCCAGGCGGCGCTGGGCTGGCCCTGGCTCATTGTGTTTGGAGAAGGCGTCGAGGGCAGCTGACCTTACGTAACGGGAGAACAAAGCGGCTAAATAAAAACTGTAGCTGGGAACGGGCTGCGGAAGTGGGACACGGCTTTCCTGACTAATCAACCAGCATCTGAAGGAAACCAAACTGAATGGCAGGGAAACAACTGCATAAACACATCCCGAGGGAAGAAAGGGAGCAAGAGGAAGCAGGGCAAATACCACGGGGGCAGTGGCCCCTTCCACCTCCATCCTGCCCTCACGGCTCAGATGGCAAAGCCTGGAGTGTTGTGATGGAGAGCACAGTATGGAAATCTGCTGCCAGCTCAAGGGCTTTGAAGGTGCCCATGGTCATCTACCTGCAAAGCCATCAACTGCCTAAGGAGTAGGAAAGGAGCAGACCTAAGATGGCTCAGTCAGCACAGCTCTCCTCCCACTGCCAGCTCCAATGGTATCTTGCTCTAGAGCAGAATAGAATCACAATGGTTTGGGTTGGAAGGGGTCTCCAAGTCCACCCAGTTCCACTGCCCTGTTACAGGCAGGGACACCTCTCACTGGATCAGGGTGCTCAAAGCCCCATCCAACCTGGCCTTCAGCACCTCCAGGGATGGGGCAGTCACTACTTCTCTGGTCAACTTGTGCCAGGGCCTCCCCACCCTCAATTTCTACCTAATGTCTAATCTAAATCTTGCCCCTTCCAGTTTAAAGCCATTTCTCTTGTCCCACTACTCTTCCTATCACTACCTGACGAAAGAAATGGAGTGATTTAACCCTGGGGAGAAGCACTGGTGCCCTGCAGCCTCCTCTCCAATGGTGCAATAGCATCTTAACACCCAGAAAGCGCTGCCGTGCCGAGGTGGGCCAGTTGGGGAGGTGTGCTTAGGCAATGCTCCCATTTGTTCCAGTACTAAACCAGTGTCCCCAGAAGGGGTACACCCTTTCCTCAGTGCCAGTACCTCTGGTTTTCACTGTGCATCAATCTGCAGGGCAGAGACTGGGTTCACTTGCTCTCACCGTCCATCACCACCCAGGAACACACAGACATTCCTACCAGAAACCCTCCCACCTCACAAAAAGACCCCCCCAAACAACCCTCTGACAAAGACAGACTTTCCCAAGAGCCTCTGCTTTTCCAGGCGTAATCCAGAAGGATTGTGACCCCTCATTTCCCCAGGAGCCAGAGCTCCACTCAGCCCTGGGTGGTCAGAGCCAGACGGGACCAGGGCCACAGCCCTCCATGCGAAACGTCCGAGGCCAATGATCCAGCTCCTCTTCCCCTCCCCAAAAACATCTGTCTTTGGGTGGAAGCCAACGACCCTGCAAAGCTCAGCCTCAAAGAAATTTCCAAAGAAACCATCCTCTGGTGCACTACAAAGATGAGGAAAGCAGGTGAGGAAGCCAGAGCCCGTTAGGACCTGCCTGGGGGGCAGGTTACCCCACGCTGGGGCAACGGGAGCTCTGGCTCCAGCAGATCTGCTCAACGTGTGGAGAGCCAGACTCTTTTCAAACGTTACACTTCAATAAGTGAAGCCAAGTTGCTCTTCCAAATAGCTAACAGGGGCCACGGCAGCTGTTAGGATCCACGCCATCCAGCCTGCTATTTTTAGACCCTCCACAAGGAAGGAAACCTCAGACAACCATCAGCGTGAGCTGAACTGCAGCTCCTCAGCTGCTTGGCCAGCACTGCAGGAGCTGCTCCACCCAGGCGGTCTCACTTCTGACACTGGGAGGATGGATGAGACTTGCAGAGGGCTCGGGGAGGTCGCCAGCATTGCAGCCCTCCATCACAGAGCCTGCTCTATGAAAGAGGTGGATCTGCAACAAAAAAAAACCCCCCACACAACCCAAAACTTGAGCTGGTTGCTGGTGTGGACATTTCAAAGCCAGGGGAGGGGCGAGTGATCTGGGATCTTCGGAGAAAACAAAGCCCAGGGAGCAGAAAGAGAAGCCTCCCCTCTCCAGTGGTGATTTTGCAAGGCCCTGTGGCCCCATTCTGTGTGGGGAGAGGCAGCCTTGGCTCCTCCACGCTCCGGCTGCAATCCAAAGCTGCCGTGAAACGTGCTCTTGGCCAGGACAACCTGACCTGGGGAGTACAACAGGGAGGCCCTTAAATAGCAGCAGCAGAGGCAAAGGGGCAGCCAAGCAACTCTAAAGGATGAGCCACAGACAAGGGAAGGTGGAAAAAAACTTCCTGATGTGCCAAAATGATTAATGAAAAACTTATTTTTAAACCCCCAAGTCCCCAGATAATAGGATTGTCTCTCTTCATCTGCCTTCTGAGGTCCTACCCAACACTCGGAGCACCGTGGCAGTTCATAGTCATCACAGGCAGCCTTGGACAGGCAACAAGGGCACCTACTGAGCCCTTTGCAGATCCATCTGTGCTTTGGACACCCGGGCTTGCAGCCAGCATCCTGTCTTGAGCTGCTCTTAAAAGCTCTGAGAACTTCACTGAAAAGGTTCTCAGGCACCGACTGCCCAGGGAGGTGGTGGAGACCCCATCCCTGGAGGTGTTTCAAAGACAGGCAGATGAGGTCCTCAGGGATCTGGTTTAGTAGTGGGCAGGTACAGTTGGACTTAAAAGATCTCAAAGGTCTTTTCCAACCGAATGATTCTGTGATTTTACAAGATAAAAAAGCTGGTACCCAACGTCCCATCAAAACGGAACAATGATTTCCCTCCACAGAGGCCCCGGCAGCATCCTGCTGCTAGAGAGCCCCAAATCCCCCAAACATGTGCTAGAAGAAAGAGCAATAAGAATAAAAGCAGTGCCCTGGTCTGTGCCACGGCACACTCGACCCTCAGGCGATGCTGGGTGGGGATGGATGTACTGATCTATGACTGCAAGAGAGGCTTCTCCTGCCTGAGCAACCCTGACCGGCGCCAGGAGCAGCGGGCGAGAGCGGGGAGCGCGGAGGCACCACTCACCAGAGGAGCTCAGCTGGCTGGACCTGGCCGGGACGTGGAGCTCCACCGGGCTGGGCCATGCATCAGAGCCATCGGAGGGACCGGGACCCTCCGTCTGTCCCGCAGGGGATGAAGCAATCTCAGCCAGCACTTCCAGGTCCTTCAGGATAACCTGTGGAGAGAGGGATGGCAGGAGGTGAGCACACGTGGGGGTGCAGGCAGCTGTGGGGTGAGCATTCCTTGTCAAAACCACGGCTGGAGAGGGTGACATGGAATGCAAACCCCAGTCCTGGTTGGGGCTGTTTAGTCTGAAGAAGAGGAGGCTCAGGGGAGACCTCATTGCTCTCTACAACTCCCTAAAAGGAGGTTGTAGTCGGGCAGGGGTTGGTCTCTTCTCTCAGGTGACCAGGGACAGAACTAGAGGGCATGGACTCAAGCTTCCTCAGGGAAAGTTTAGACTTGATGTGAGGAGAAAGTTCTTCACTGAAAGGGTGATTGGTCATTGGAATGGGCTGCCCAGGGAGGGGGTGGAGTCACCGACCCTGGAGGTGTTTAAGGGAAGACTGGATGAGGCACTGAGTGCCATGGTTTAGATGATAGTGTTAGTGTTGGTGTTGGGTTATAGGTTGGACTTGATGATCTCAGAGGTCCTTTCCAACCTTATGATACTGTGATACTGTGATACTGTGTAGGCTACTTATAAAGTCCAAAGTGGAGATTTGAAATGACTGCAGCGGGGATGGGGCAGGAAAGAGAAAAGGAGAGAAAAAACTCAGTTTCTGCTCTGTGAGTCCCACGGGAACATGTGAAATTAAACCCAATTTAAGCAACCACCAGCAGGGCTTGGTTGTCCTTCTTCCCACCTCAAGGAGGCCAGGGTTTTGCTTCCCAGCTCCCATTCATAACCACAGACAATCCCAACAGGAGCACAGGGATGCTCTCGGGGCAAACACCAGCCTGCCCTCCCCACAGGGCAGGACCCAAGACCCCGCTCAGCTGCCTGTGCTCAGGACATAGAGGCAGAGCTGCCGTTCAGATTTCACAGCTCTCTCCTTCCAGAAACTGCTGAATTAGCCTATAGACAGCATTTCTGGAGAAGTTATTACAGGGTGGGTTTTTTTTATGTCCTCAACCCTTCTCATGTCTCAGGCTATTTTGAGCCCCCCTTCATTCAGATGTCCTTGGCTCCTGATGTTTCGTCAGGCGTCCCTCACGCTTCGAGCGGAGCAGGGCTGTGCAGAGCAGAAAGGCTGCCAGAAAGGGCCACATCAAACCTATCAGCATCCAGCAAAACACATCCCTGATCACCCCTTCCCCACTAGCACAGTGTTCCAGCTTTCCACATGTTCTCACAAGGCATCTTCTTGAAGAGTTGCAGTTATATGGAAGTTTTAGCTTCTGAGCCACAGAAAAAAAAACCCTTACCCCCGAAAAACCCAATTACATCTATTTTTTTGTGTAGAACTTGAAAATACAGCCCTTGAAAACCAAAAAGAGAGTTTCTCCTGCAGGTATTTTAAGTTGGGGTGTTCTTTTTCATTATTTAGGGTTGATTTTTAAGCCCCCAGTGGCCTTTGAGCAGGCAGCAGGGTGTCCAGGCCTTGGTGCAGAGCCGTGGGGAAATAGGCTGCCACAAGCACCACGAGGCTCCAGGACGCTTGGGAATATCCTGTGCCTATAAACATGATTAAAGTCCCAGCCTGCAGCTTCCCTGGAGATGAAAAAACATAAGACAACAACAACCTGTTCAATGAGGAACTATGACACTGCTGCCCCTGAAGAATATGGCACCTCCGTGATGTTGTCAAGGTTGGGACTTGATTGCCATCATGGGACATCACTGCCACCACCAGCCTCCATCTTCATCCTCATTCCTCACAAGGGGAGGAGGAGGAGCAGGTGCTGATCTCTTCTCTCTGGTGCTCAGTGACAGGACTCGAGGGAATGGCAGGAAGATGTGCCAGGGGAGGGTTATGTTGGATATTAGGAAAAGGTTCTTCAGAGGGCAGTGGAGCACTGGAACAGCTCCCCAGGGAAGCTGCCACAGCCTGACAATATTCCAGAAGCATTTGGCCAAGGCCCTCAGACACACGGTGTGAATGTTGGGGTTTTCCTGTGCAGGGACAGGAGCTGGACTCAGTGATCCTTGTGGGGCCCTTCCAGATCAGGTCATTCAGTGATTCTGTGATCCAGGAAGGTGATGCTATGGCCCTTGGCAGAGGAATGACTTTGTGCCTCCCTCTCTGCTTTCCACGGCTTGTGAGCATCAGTGGCTCAGATAAAGCAATGCTGATGTTGCTTCACTTCAAGCGGAGAACGCCCTGAGCAGAGCTCATGCTGCCTGGTCTCCTGGAGCCCCGTGTAGGCTCTCTGGTAGCAAAGCTGAACTGGCAGCATTCAGGCTGGGAAAGGCACTAATTTGGGTCTCAAGCTGTCACAGCTGGGGAAATAAAACCCACGGAGGTTTCCAAGTCTCACTGTCTTTGGCTGAAGCAGGTAAAGAGACTCAGGGCTTGGACAGCGGGGCCGGCAGGTGGGTGAGAGCCCGGACTCTTGTTCAGGCTACTGATTTCACCAAACCCAGCACATGTGCCAACACAACCAGGGTGACCTAATGAACTGTGTCAAGGCTGTATCAGCTCCTGGCTGATACACTGCACAAAGCAGTCACCCCTGACTGCCACCCTGCTGGATGGCCACAGCTTCCCCCTGAGCCCATCCATCCATCCGAACGCTTGGGCTATTGTCCAAGCGTGGACTTTGCCAGCAGCTCCCATAGTGTCAGAAAACAGGACTAAGACTGTGGGCCAGGCAAAAATTGCCCCTGCTGCCTCTCAAGGCATTTAGAGGCACGTCTCATCCTGTGAGGTCGGATCCTGAATGCAGCCTCACAGAGCTGTGTGCGGAGCCCCATCTCTGAGGTGCTGCTTGGGCTTGGGATGCTCCAGCCAGGCTGCCTGGGCAGCAGCAATCAGCACTAACAAGGGCACGAGTGGACCTCTCGACCTTTGGAGAGGTTAAAGGAGGTCTCCCAAACCAACCATGCAGCTCACAGGCAGGAGGTGACAAAAAAACAGCACAGAAGCACAGACTGGATTTTATAATTGAAAAACACAAAGGAAATGAGAACCAGGAGGGATGGGTGCACGAACACCTGGAGGAAGAGGAGCAGGCAGCCGCAAAGACCTAGGGTTTTCCAGGCGTGGGAAAGAGGGAGGGAGCTCCAGCTCCTGCTGCTTCTTCTCTGCACGCTCCGGAGCAGGTTTGGGGACAGAGGAGAGCCAGGAGCCCTTGGTATTCACCGCACATCCCTGTGCTAAAGCAAAGCTGGAACCGGTGGCTGGCTTTGTGCGAGTGAGGAGGCTGTAAGAAAGCAATATCCTGCCATTGCCATGGCAACGGGCTGGCTGCGCCAGGAGCGAGCTGGGCCCATCCCTCAGGAGCCAAGCGGCCATCGCACCCAGCGGCGCCAGGAGCACAAGGGCCGGAGCCATTCCCTGCTGCTGGCCGAGGGCGCGATCCCGACGGCCAGCCCGAAGGAAGAGGCAACAAGGATGTTTTCCCAGCCCAGGAGGGATCTCCCTGAAGGTTTCCAAGGGGTGATGAGACGCAGGGCGGTGGTGTCCCTGCTCCGGGCAAGAGTGGGGCTGGGTAGGGTGGACTGAAAGGAGCAGGAATGCAGCATCATGATGGATGGACAGATCTGGCTGGCACCATGAGCCATTCCCAGTATGGAGGAGGGACAAGGAGAGGGTTATCAGACAATTATAAATAATCTGTTATAAATAAGCACTATTCCTCCTTCGGCAATAGGCAAGATTTCTCTCCACATTGCCTCCAGAGCAAGGATTTTGAGGGCACACGGAACTGTCGGCCTCTCTGGCTTCTCCAGATCTAGGTCAGGTTAATTTGCCACTTGTTCTGCTTGAACAGAGATGAGACCAACTCTGCTGGCAGTGAGCGGGGGAAGAGCAGGGGAAAAGCAGCCCCTGAATGGTGCGGGGCGGACGGGAGGCGCCTCCTGCGTGCTAAGTGTTGCCTTGATGCTGCTGGAGAAGACTTTGCCTCTGGCTAAAACACTGGGCTAGCCCTGGCAGGCTGCAGTGGAAGGGAGGTGACCCCAAATCTGCTGCAGATCCCTGGGGAGCAAGACCTAGCACCTTGCAGCACTCGCTGACTACCAGGAGAGCAGGGCAGGCTGCAGCAGCAGCTCCTGGGGCACACAGGAGAGCAGGGATGGGCACTGAGCCCTTGTAGATGCTGCCCTTCCTGGTATCTCTGGAAAGGGCCCCGAGTGTCCCAGAGGGGGATATTCCCTGCAACACCAGGGACAACGTAATTCTTGCCAAGGAGAATTAAGCTGAAGTAAGATGCTACCAAGATGGAAAACAAGAAAGTTAAAGGCTGCAAAGCACTTCCTTCAATGGGAAACAAGATAAGGAGGTTGTGGAAAAACCCCTGGAATCACCAGGAATAGCAATGCAGGGAGGTGGAGTGACCTGGTGGGGACCAGGACAGCTGAGGATGCTGCTGGGAGGTACCCAGGCCCACACCAACCCTCCTGCTCCACCACTCCAACGCAGCCCCTCACACACCAAGGCTTCCCCGGAGGGCTTCATTTATTTTGGTTGGGGTTTGTTTTTTTCCCTCCCTCCAACCCTTTTAGCCGTAGCCAGGGGAGGAGAGGCGAGCACGAGCGGCCAGCAGCGAGGCTGGCCCAGCCCCAGACACACACGGTGTGAAAAGCAAACTTGTGTCCCCCCTGGCCTCCACTGGCTTTAGAGACAGAAAAAGAAAAGAAAAAAAACCCACCATTAATCTTCCCACACCCATTTAACCGGCCCTCTTTTCAGGTCCCCAGCAGAGCAACTTTTATCCTCTGATCTTGATCTTGCCAAGACCTTTTCTCTTCCCCCTTCCCTTTCCAGCCACCGGATTTCAGCCTGCAGGGAGGAGGGGATGGGGAGCAGAGGGAAAGCAGTGAGGTTCAGGGCTTCTCTTTCCCAGGGCAAAGCCTGCCGGGTCATGCTAACACACACATCATCACCACTTGCTAATACAGCAACAACCACCTGAAATCAAGCTACAACCTGTCCCCCCTCCTGCTTTTGCAAATCCCTGTTTGCCCCTGCTGAGGGTGTGCGAGGGCCAGGCCTGCAGCACCCCGAGCACCTCTGTAAGTGTGTTTAATGAGCACACAGGGAGCTTAACACACCACCTGATGCCAGACGCAGGGCGGGATGCCAAGGAGGTATTTCTTCACTCATCAGAGGGCAGGGAAGAGGCACGGCCAGTGGGATGGGGCTGGAGGAAGTCAGAGATGCCCCAGAGCATCCCTGTGGGCCATGCTTGGGGTGGGGGCTGGATGCCTGCAACCCCTTCAAGTTCAGCAGCCAGAGCCTCAGTGCCTGTCATAGGCAAAGGATCTGCCCTTATTTGCCACCCTGTGTCCCATCCAGCACCTGCCTCTGCACCCTGGGGAGCCAGGCAGCAAAAGCCAAGCTTACCAAAGCCTGCATCCTACACCTTTATCCCACCCTGAGCCAGCTCCCTGGGACACGGATTGTCTGTTTCCTGCAGCAGGCAGGATTTCTGTGGTTTTAAGCTGCTCTGTGATTTCACCTGGGATCACTTAAAAGCACCACCTTGGGCCCAGACTGCCTGTTTACCACCAGTTGTTCAGTACATGTATAAACTCCACATGCAGACACTAACGGTGCAGTTATGGTTTCATAGAATGTTTTGGACTGGAAGTGACCTTGAACACCACCAGGAATGGGGCAGCCACGACTCCTCTGGGCAACCTGTGCCAGGCTGAAACTGGTGCAGAGCCAAGGAGGGCATTACACTCCCTCAAAGAAACTTTCTATTCCTGCACAACACAGCACATGGATTATCTTTCAACCCAGTGACCTTGCAATGCCTCCAGTCCTTGCAGAAAGCATCACCCCACCCTTCTTAAAGACATCTGCTTACAGGCTGCTTCTATGTGTGGCAAGTTGGGTTGGCCACACTTTCCACCATCCAACTCAAATTATAACCTCTCTGTCTATTTCAAGGCCAGGCTGGATGGGGCTTTGAGCAGTGTGGTCCAGTGGGAGGTGTCCCTCGCAGGAGGCTGGAACTGGATGGGCTTTGAGGTCCCTTCCAACCCAAACCATTTGATGATCCTATGATTCTACCCCACTGTGTCAGTCCTAAGCTCACCCTCAGTGTAACTTTCCTCTTGAAAAGGAGAGGTCTCCCTGCTTTGGTACCTTGTAGCTTCAACTCTCTCTCCAGAGAAGCTTTACCATTAAAAATAATTAAAACAAAAGCCAGGCACAGGTCCATTAGAGTTCTCCTCTTCACAGCCTTTACTTTACACCCTCTGCTTTGCATAGGGTCACAATATTTCCGACATGGCAAATTAAAGGCTGGGAGCTGGAGCACAATAGCTCTAAAACCAACAGAGCAAAGCCCCAAACCAAACCACACTAAGACAGCTCTTCGCTTTGGCACAAGCTTTCCTTCAGCTTCATTGTGATGGGAATTGGGTGTGATGGGAGAAGCTTGCCAGGATTTAGAGTGATGGCACAACTCAGACAGCAGGGCAGACACCTGGGCTTCGAAACCCTGCTGCAGCAGGACATGCACGATGAGTGTGGGAGTGAACAGCAAAGAAGAGAGATGAATACCAGTACATCACAATACCTGGGGTTCCTCCTCTCCCAGTTTAATGCTGGAAACCCAAGAGAGGAGCAAAATATAACAGCTTGTCATGGAGAAGTCGGTTTGAAGGTCATGCAGACATCTGAGTCCATCACTACTTCCACAGGCAGTGGTAGCCCAGGCTCAGCTAACCCTCTCTAGCAAAGGGTCCCAACTCTTGTCCAGTGCCATGAGCAGACCTTGGAAGGATGCTCGAGGAGCGACAGCTGCAAAGAGCAAGCTCAGATATCATCTGGAGCTTCTCACTGTGTTCAAAGCCTTGCCAGGCCACGGCATGAACGCAGGTAGATTTTCAAGTTAGCAGAGTTGAAAGAAAGCTGGAGTCTATCCTAGTTCACATCAGACACCAGCACCACCTCATGCGTCATTCCTGCATGAGTCAGACAAAAGTCCCAGCACAACTTCCAACCCCCAGCAAGACTGAGAGGAGCAGACAGGCAAAAAGGAACACGTTCAGCTGTAAAGGAACAAGTTCATTGTGGAGCCAGAGAAAGGAAAACAAAGCAAAGAAAGAAATCCAGAAGCATCATTGCTTCACAGTTTTCTCAGAGATGCCCTCACTGCCCGTTGTGTCCTCAAGAACTCAGTGCCTGGGATCAGCTCAACATAAGCTGCGCTCACAGAAGGGCAACCATGGCCTGGGCTGCATCCAAAGCTGCGCGGCCAGCAGGGCCAGGGAGGGGATTCTGCCCCTCTGATCTGCTCTTGTGAAACCACACCTGGAGTCCTGTGTGCAGTTCTGGAATCCTCAACATAAGAAAGATACGGAACTCTTTGAACGAACCTAGAGGAGGCTATGAAGATGATTCGAGGGCTGGAGCCCCTGGGCTATGAGGACAGTCTGAGGGAGTTGGGGTTGTTCAGCCTGGAGAAGAGAAGGCTCCTAAGGAGACCTTAAGAGTGGTCATCCAGTCCTGAAAGGGGCTCCAGGAAAGCTGAGGAGAGACTTTTTACAAGGGCAAGGAGTGATAGGACGGGGGAGGGGAATTGCTTTAAACTGAAAGACAGGAGATTTAGATTAGACATTGGGAAGAAATTCTTCACAATGAGGGTGGGGAGGCCCTGGCACAGGTTTCCCAGGGAAGTGGTGGCTGCCCCCTCCTTGGAGGTGTTCAAGGCCAGGTTGGATGGGGTCTTGAGCAGCTTGATCCAGTGGGAGGTGTCTGTGCCTATGGCAGGGGTGTTGGAGCTTGATGGGCTTTAAGGTCCCTTTCAACCCAAACCATTCTATGATTCTGAGTAGCTACATCAGAAGCTGCCTTCGCCCCAGGAGCTTGTAGAGGGAGATAACCTGAAGATCAGGTCTTCTTTTCAGCAGTGCCTACCAGCAGCGGTGTTCTTAACCTGTGGGTGGAAAGGTCCAACCCACTGCTCCCAAAGAGCACTTGGGCTTTGACTTTCACCTTTTCTTATATCAATTCGTCAACCAGGTGCCAGGGCTGTGAGACTGACACTGATGAAAGCAGCAGCTTGTGCAGTAAAACCCACTCCCAGCAGGATCCTGCTAGTCTTGGAGCTGTAAGGAGGTATTGCCACACCAAACTTAACCAGGGGTTTTAAAGATTGCCTTCAAAACCAGGTCTCAAATGCAGGATGGAGCATCTCCCTGCTGGGGAAGCACAGGAAACAGCATGAGGTGATGCAGTGCAGTAGCACAGCATCTGTCAGCCAGGAATCCTTGTATCCAGACTTCTCTACATATCAAAGGGAACTGCTTGCTTCAGCTTCGCTCCAACATCTCTGCGCTGCCTCATTGCCTTTGGGAATCTTAACTAGGTCTCTTGACCACTTCTTTACTGGCGTAGGAGAACCAAGTAGGAAGGGGAATGGGAGAGAAGGCAGAGATGACTCAGGACACTGCAGATGCATCATGAGAGACTGGCCCCTGTTCAGCAGAGTGGAGGTGGTGCAACACCTTGTGCTACTTGAACAATACAAACAGGCGTGACAACTGAAAGAGCACGGATCCGGCTCCATCTGATGCAAGTCTCTCCTTGCTTTGGGCTTGATTATTTATGCCAAGTGCACAGAGAGAGACTCAGAGCAGCTCAACAAGACCAGACCTTAACAATAAGATGCCTGAGCAACATCTTTCAGTTTGCTACAAAGCCTTGACTAGCACCAACCCTCCAAAGCCAGATCCTCCTTCGGTGATGAGCGAGAGAGAAACAGCAGCTCCAGGACAGCTCCAGGGTGCATTAGGAGAGCGACAGGCAGTCTCCACACTGTGCACAGGGGATCCACAGGCACTGCAAAAGGGTGTTCAGCCTTGCTGGGAAGAAAAATGATACCAGCAGTGCAGCCCAGCCAGGTTCCCTTGGGGAGGGCAGCATCGCAGGATGAAGAAAAACCAACCCTGAATGCACGTGCACACCTTGTGCTACCATGCAGTGTGTGGAGACCTACCTGAAAAGGGGAGGGAGATGCCTCCTCATCAGAGAGCTGATGAATTAGAATCACAGAATGGTTGGGATTGGAAAGGACCTCAAAGCCCATTCAGTTCCACTCCCCTGCCATGGGCAAGGACACCTCCCACTGGATCAGGGGGTCAAAGCCCCATCCAGCCTGGCCTTGAACACCTCCAGGGATGGGGCAGCCACAGCTTCTCTGGGCAACCTGGACCAGGGCCTCCCCACCCTCATTGTGAAAAATTTCTTTCCAATGTCTAATCTAAATCCCCCCCCTTCCAGTTTAAAGCCATTCCCCCTCATCCCATCACTCCAGGCCCTTGCTAAAAGCCCCTCCCCAGCTTTCCTGGAGCCCCTTTCAGCACTGGGAGGCCGCTATGAGGTCTCCCCAGAGCCTTCTCTTCTCCAGGCTGAACAACCCCAACTCTCTCAGCCTGTCCTCACAGCAGAGGGGCTCCAGCCCTTGGATCATCTTAACAGCCTCCTCTGGACCCTGCTCCAGGACCATGTGAACATGCACACCAATACTGTACTGAGCAGGGTGTAACGGGTAAGAAAGCACCCCGTGTCTCCTTTTCTAACGGGCACTGACAGTGCAGGTTAGCCAGTTCTATCTGTCCTCATCTTTCCCAAAAATGCCCAGCTCAAAACCCCCTACTATTTTGGTCATTTCCATTTCCTCTGCAGAGAGGAGCAGACCTGGTTGGGAGCCAGCTGAGCAGGGGTGTTTAATGGATTGACTTGTCTATGGATTTCCTTAGGAAAAAAAAAAACCCTTCCAAACATTTAAATAAATAGAAGACAGGATTAAATAAATCAGCTTAAAATTACTTTTGAGCCATTCCCAGTTATGTCACATGAAGGAAATGCATCACCAGGGTCCTTTCTTCACTGCTTTTTTCAAATATTAATAAGCAGTGTAATTGCAACATGACTCACTGCGATCTCCTGCCAAGCTGGAGAGACTATCTGCAAGATGCAGGCTTTCTAGAGCGTTGCAAAGGCAGATGTGTGCTTGGGGACTCTTTTGGAAAGGTCTGCATCATAAGCAGCAGGGTATGGAAAATGGCCAGGCAGTCGCTTGCCTTTGCAAGCGCAAGGCATTCCCACGCTCGCTTATTCCCTTCCCTCCTCTCTTAACAAGCCCCTCACACACGGGAATTATTGTGGGGTTGGAGTTTGATGCCACAAGTGTGTAAGGCAAGAGAGGTAGGATGTGATTTGAGCAGCATGGTCTGGTGGGAGGTGTCCCTGCCCATGCCAGGGGGTTGGAACTGGATGGGCTTTAAGGTTCCTTCCAACCCCAAACCATTCTGTGATTCGTTCTATGATTCTATGATTTTTATTCCACGAGGAAGGTGTGTCTCAAAAAACCAGCCAGGATCAATCACAGCTCTGGGCAAGAGGCATCCAACTGATGGAAGAAGTGCTGCCAGTCCCTGGGCCAGCTGTGCCCCGAAGCTGCCAGCTTCCCACCCAAGCACTAGGAATGCTTCAGGGTGCAACAGAGAGGTGGAGAAGATGACAAAGAGGACAAAATTGAGATGACTCATGAGAAAAGAAGGGTGAGAAAGAAAGACAAGGAAATAGGAAAACGGTGCAGCCCCTTGGGAAGGCAGCAGGCTGGGAGTCACAGAATCAGAGTGGTTTGCTTGGCCCACCCAGTTCCAGCCCCCTGCCATGGGCAGGGACACCTCTCATCAGACCAGACTGCTCCAAGCCCCATCCAGCCTGGCCTTGAACAACTCCAGGGAGGGGGCAGTCACGACTTCTCTGGGAAACCTGTGCCACAGCCTCACTGTCCTCACAACATTTTCTTCCTAAGATCTCATCTAAATTTTCTTTCTTTCAGTTTAAAGCCATTTCCCTTGTTCTATCCCTGCACTCCCTGATAAAGAGCCCCTCTCCAGCTTTCCTGAAGCCCCATTCAGTACTGGAGGCTGCTCTAAGGTCCCCCCAGAGCCTTCTCTCTCCAAGCTGAACAACTCCAACTCTCTCAGCCCATTCTTGTACAGGAGGTGCTCCAGCCTTCAGATCATCTTCATGGCCTCCTCTGGACCCGTTCCAACAGCTCCACATCCTTCCTGTGCTGAGGATTCCAGAACTGAACGCAGGACTCCAGGTGGGGTCTCACAAGAGAGAGGCAGAATTTCCTCCCTCACTCTACTGGTCACATTTCTTGTGATGCAGATGGAAATGAGGAGCACTGCACCGCAAGGGCAAGGTGCAGGCAGAGAAGCTGCTTCACTCATTGCTGTTTGATTTTTCTTGTTCACTTCCAAGTTGAGCAGTCCCCAGCCAATCTGATGCCACTGGGCATCTGCTGCAGTCCCACCAGGCAATGCCAGTGCTGCCCTGCTAGTTGTGGGCACTCCTTAACCACCTTCTGACTCGGACTTTGCAGCACTGGCTGAACATGATCCCCCTGACATCTCTCCAGAACTGTTGCAAGGTGCCCAGATTCCCACTCCCCAAGGATCTGATCGTGACCCGGCCCCAGAGGGAAGACACCATCTCTGGGATCTGTAGCTCCAGCTGCCTTCCCAGGTGGGTGAAAATGATTTTTAGGCGTAGGCTTTGAGGAATCAGCTCTCAGAGATAAAGAGGAATGCTGATGCAGACAGAAGGTCCCAAACACACCAGCCTAACTGAGACAGACGGGCTTTCAGCAGCTACCTGCAGGCTCTGCACTGGGTCTTCTTCAGTTTAGTCAGCACAGTTAAACTCCCCACTGCCAACACTGGCCAAGCCTCATGAAATCCCTCAGTTAAACCCAAAAAGTCCAAAGCCTGGCTAGATGTGGAGACAATGAGCTTCCAGGAGGACTTCTGCAGCAGCTGTGGCACTCACCTCATCTGACTCATCTGAGAGAGTCCGCAGCAAGATGGGGAAGAGGCTGTCAGCGTGTCGGAACATCTAGAAGCAGAAAGACAGGAGCCATCAGTTCCTCAAGCCTGCTGACCCCTCACCCTGAGGGAGCCTGCCAAAAGCTTCACCAGCATTTTGCACCTCAGCTGAAGAGCTCTTCTCCCTTAAGTTACTGAGTACCCAGCAGCCAAAGCCTTCTCAGAAGAGGCAGATGGACACTTGGCTGCAGTACTGCCAAGATAAGCACAGCCAATTCAAAGGCAAGGAGGGACAGAGGGAGGAAAGCTCAGTCCTGTGGTGGAAGCAGCAGGTTTGCACACTGAGTCCCTGACCTACCTTACGAGGAGTCTTGATGTACAAGTGGTAGAGCCATTTCAGGACTGCAATTCTGGTCATCATCCCAATGGATGTGTCATGAAGGTGGCAGTCCAGCACCTGAACTATTCCATCCAGGTTCAGGGTCACCTGGATCCTCTCGGAGCTGCACGGAAAGGATAGAGGTCAGTTCAGTGCTGCAACATCCAACCCACTCCTCTCACAGTGGGGAGGTCTACAACGCACCAGAGACTCACCAGCTCAAACACTAAGAAACCTCAGCTGTCCCCTTGGCCTCCTCCTGCCACACTCAGCCTCGCCACCCACATTTCTTACTCTGTGCATCCAGACCTACCTATGGCAAACCCAAGAACTGGGCTCATGTCTTCACAAGTTACACCAGCCAGGAAGCAAGCTCCAAGCTTGAAAGCCTGCAGGGCTGTGGGTGGACATAGTCAGGTTTGCTCTCGTGGCATGGGGAGTTTTTGATTAGCATTGCAAGATGGGGAAACACAATGAGAGACACATCAGCAAACCAAAACCTTGCTCTGGAAACAACAGAAATCTTCCAGGCTTCAAGATTTACCACTCTCCCAAAACAGCTGAAAAGAGACTGCAGTACAGGAACCCAGTACCATGATTGTGTTGAGAAACTGGTCCACATTGCAGTCACCACGTTTGGGATTTGAAGACTGTAGATCCATAAAATGCATTCAGAATCCAACTCAAGTTCAACCAGCTCAAACGTCTCCAAAGAACATCAGCCCAATATCCTCAGACTCCACTTGTTGGGGCCACTTAACCAGGTGAGGACATCCAGTCTCCGCTAATCCCAGCGGACTCGTGCTAAGGATAACGGCACCCTGGCTGGCAGTGGTTTTGGGATGCTACAAGGCTGCCTTGAAAATGACATTGTTTCCCAAAAGCCACCCCAAAAGATGAAGATAACTCTTGGTCATCAACCAGGGATGAAAGCAAACAAACCCCTTGGTCCACCAAGACATTGCCTTTGTTACAACACCTGTAGATCCTTAGCTCTTACTGCAGCGAAACCCCCTGTGTTATTCCTCAAATAGCCCCTCAATGGGACCCATATTTTGCATGGGCAGGAGACCCCAAGGCAGAAGAGGTCATGTTGGGGCATTTTTTTTTGGACCCATTTGTGAACCTGCAGCCTTCCTGATGGCTTCCCACCTCCTTGCTGTTGAGGAAGTGGGAAGGACCTTGTCACAGGAGACCAGGTTGAGGGGAGATGGTTGGATTTGGGGTGGCTGAAGCAGACCTCCTAGAGGTAGCTGCACTGAAGAGCTAAGTCACTCCTGTCTTACCCAAGCTACTGAATTATTCAAGGCTGGACCAGACTCCTGCCCATGCTTCTTGGGTGTGCAGAGCTGCTCTGCATCTCATTTGATAAAAAATCCTTAAGGGCAGATTTCTCATGGTATAATTTGCAAGTAGAGCCACGGCTTAATAGGATTTGATCTTCCCCAGGACACACGCTGTAGGGGTGAGATGAGGAGGCTGCAGTCCCTCACAGCCTGCAGATATCTGACTGCTTGATCTGCACCACAGAACAGATGCTGGGGTCTGCAGATTGCAGTTTGAGTTGGACTAAATTTTGCTTTGATGTTGCAAACAACAGCCGAGGGTCAAATGCTCAGATGTGCAGAACCAAGGAGAAGGAGGGATGCAGAGCACGGGGAGTTTGGGAGCGGAGATGTCAAAGGAAGCAGCATCCCTGGCCATTTAAACCAGCCTGAATGAGCCCTATATCTGGTTTTCCTGCAAAACCAGCTCCTGCTGCAGCACAGCACTAGGGTCTTGCTGGAAGAGGAGCAAGAATCCTCACCCCAATTACACCTCCACACCAAAATCCACATCACCTGCACAGAATTAAAAACACCTGAGGGCAATGTGCCTTTTCAGAGGGAAGCAGCCGAAAGGATGGCACGCAGAAGCTGTGTGTGAAGCTGACTGGTTTGGAGGTGGCCTTGACACTGTCACATCCACCAGCACTGTGCTGCTGTGAGGCAGCTGGGGAGGACAGAGGGTGGCATGGTTTGCCACAGCACCATTAGAGGAGGATGCTGGGCTTCTGCCAGCACAGCAACAAGCCATTTCCAGCCTGGCTTGTGCCAAAATTGCTTGTGAAAAACCCTTTCCCAGTGATGCAGTATCTGGGCAGGTGGCTCAAGCCAAAATCCACCTGAGCTGACCCCAGAAGGTGGCTGCCAGCCCTGGGCTCACCTCAACCCATGCCATGCACCACCACCCTGCGGCTCCCCTGGCCTCAGCTCCTGCTAGAAGGGCTGGCAGCTGGGCAGAGCTGCTCAGGGCCATCCTCTCCCTGCATCTGCCCAGATAAACCTTTCAAGGGGGGGTTGTGGGTGGAGAAGCAGCTCGTTTACTCAGCACAAAACCAGGGCACCATCCTAAAAGGCAAGGGGTCCAACGAACCGGTGAAACTGGGCTAAAATACCTCCCACCATCCACGCTCCTCTGCCTTCGAGATGGAGCAGCACCAGATTCCCGTGGGTTGCTGCCTTTCCAAGGGGGGAGGCAGCAGCTGAGTGTGACAAGGCTGCTGCTCCGAAGCGGGTTTGCACTGGCCCTGGCTCTCCTTAATCCCCAGGCAGGGTGGAGCGGGAGCAGCAGCGCTGGCACCGCGTTAATGCGATCCTCTGGGGCTGCCGCGCGCGCTCCCAGCGCCGGCAGCTGCGGCGGGGCAGATGTCAGATGCAATCGCTTCCATCTAACCCACTACCCCAGATTCTCCTCCAGAGGATGAACGCAGCCCTGGTTTCACCCGTGATGGAAAATTAAGCAATGATGGGGGCTGCACAAGGCTCTCCCTTCTGGATACCAATACCCTTTGCTCAGGCTGAGGGGTGAGGCAGGAGACCCTTTGCCCAGCACATCCTCCCATCTCAGAAAGCATCCTCCAGCATAGGAACAGAGCTCACCTTCCCACTGTATTCCTCTCATAACAATGTTTTTAACCCTGTGTCCCTTATCAACTCATTTCTCCCCCTTCTTCCAGGGCTTCTGCCATCTCTCTCCTCAGCAATCACCTTTTCTCTGCCAATGCCCGAGTTGTCATCTGCCTCCTGGCCTCTTGCCCAGCCCAGCTGCTTTCCTGACCCCATTTTCAGACAAGGTTAAGGTCTAGGCAAGGCTCTTGCCTTCAAGCAGGCCCAGCAAAGCAGCCTTGCCAAGGGTGGAAATATCCAGGTTCTATCAGTGCGGTCCAAGTCACAAGGGCAGCTCCCATACGGGCTGGCAGCTGTGCTGCTCACAGGCCCGAGCCAGCAGCCAGGAGGAGAAGAGCTCCTCTCTGCTACTGATCCCACAAGCTGTCACTTTCTCATCCTCCATCTCTCTCATTTTGCTGCTCTCTGCTTCCTTCGGCCTACTGCGGTTCCCAGGTACTGGAAGGACCCCCAGCCCCAGCACGAGCTGCTCTCCCAGTGAAGCAATGAGGCTGAGGTCTGGGCAGAAGCACACAGCCCAATGAGCTGAGGGTCACAGCAACAAGGGTCAGGGCAGCGTATCCATGATCCCCCTCCAGCCCAGCCATCTGACAGTGCAGTGGGAGCAGGGAAGGGAAGCTCTGTTCTCACTCCAGTTTGGAGAGCAGGGCCAGGAGGTCCCTCTTTAAGAAGACACCTTGGACCTGAAAGCTGCAGTAAGGTGGATTCCACCATACAAGCTCCTGGAGAAGAGGACTCCAAGGCAGGCTTGGTGTGCGAGCCCAAAATGAGCCACCACGCCGCCTTCAGCCAACCATCCCCTGGGTGCTGCAAGACACCCAGCACAATCCCTACCCTCCACTCCATGGCTCAGTGCCTCAATGAGCTCACCAGCTCACTGGCTGCATCCCCAAGGGTTCTGGGCACGAGGCTATGGTGACTTCCAGCATGAGACAAGCAGTAATTATAGTGTTGGGCTAAGCCCTAACTACCACCTTTGAAAGTCTGATTTAAATGCAGCCTTGGGCGGTTTAGCCACGTGGCAGCAAACTCCCCTTTCTCCAGCACCACAGGCAGCTTTAGGGGTCCCTGTACTGTGGAACATCACCCAAAAGAAGCCTTTGCATCAGGAAGCACTGATCACAAAGGCTCTTCTAGAGCCCCCAAGTCCTTTACTGAATTTGGTGAGGGTCTGTGGTCACCCTTGCCCAACTGCCGTGCACCCACCCCAGACAGCCCCGTGACCGCTTGCCTGCCACGCCTGACCATCCACCCAGCAGGAGGGGTGGGAAGTGCTCTCACACTGTCCAAGTTCTACTTTGAAGCACTGATGCAGGTACAAGCACCTAAAAGGCATTTTCCAGCTGGTTTGGTCCAGTGACACAGGACAGGCATCTGCATCTTCTCCTGCAGCAGCTCAGACCGATGGAAGGAAGCCCGGGCTCTGCTCCAGCAGCCACACTTCCACCTCCCCTTCCTGATCTGGGCTCACACCAGCGATCACAGCATCCGCAGGGTCATTAGGCCACAGGAAGTCTCCAGTGCCTTTGAAATATGGTTCTGGGCCACTTCCAGTGATGTCTTCTGCAGAAGCTGGAAGCAGGGACCCCATCTGCGCAAGGAGCCCTGAAGGCCCTACAGCCCTGTGCCGCCCAGCTCCCCTGGGAGCCAGTTTCTATCCTAGCACAGACACTGTCCCCATTTCTTGGCAAATGCCACCAGGAAGCTGCCAGTTACTCTGGAAGCATTTTAGATCATCACCAACAGCACGTTTTAGGAGCAGGGGGGTTGTGCCTGTCAGTTTATGGCCACAGGAACATGCTCAGCATCCGTCCATCAAGGATTCAGACCCCATCATCCTCTTGGATGGCATCTTTCACGGAAGGCGTTCCTCCGCAGAGGCCAGGCCGTGAGCTCCTCCGCCCCTGCTGACCAAGGTCCTCCTCCTCTCGCTGCTGCTGCAGTGCTGTCCCTCTGCAGAGGTCCACGCAGCGAGGGCAGGAGGAGGGGGCGTGAGAGCTGGATGCCTGGCGCCGGGCCACGCTCCATCGCTCGCTTGCCAGGGGAAACCGGGTGGGGGAAGCGGTGGGGGGAGCGAACAAAAACACAAGCAAAGAGTGACTTCATCTTTAAAGGCAGCTGCGACTTCCTCCGCCTGCGGCTTCTCAAGGCAACGCAACGGTTTCCTACGGTCTTGTCTTGACACCCAGTGGGCATTCAGCGCGCAGGCAGCTGCCGCTCCCCGGTGGGAGTTACGGCTGCAACTGGCTACAGGTGCCAGCTCTCACCTTCCTCCGGCTCCAGAGCTGAGCCAGACAGCCTGAGCAATAGGTGGAGCACCAGGAAGAGGCTGCTGTTGGCTATTTAAAGCCCCTCAACTCTGTGCCAGTCCCCCACACCAGGCACCACAGCAAGAATGTTTCAGGTCCTGATACTGGACCCGCAGAGAGGTCACACAGGATGAGGAAATGGGCTTCAGGGTATCACAGTATCAAAAGGTTGGAAAGGACCTCTGAGATCATCGAGTCCAACCTATAACCCAACACCAACACCATCATCTAAACCATGGCACTCAGTGCCTCATCCAGTCTCCCCTTAAACACCTCCAGGGTCGGTGACTCCACCCCCTCCCTGGGCAGCCCATTCCAATGACCAATCACCCTTTCAGTGAAGAACTTTTTCCTCACATCAAGCCTAAACCTTCCCTGACGAAGCTTGAGTCCATGCCCTCTGGTTCTGCCACTGGTCACCTGAGAGAAGAGACCAACCCCTGCCAGTCTACAACCTCCTTTTAGGGAGTTGTAGAGAGCAATGAGGTCTCCCCTGAGCCTCCTCTTCTTCAGACTAAACAGCCCCAACTCCCTCAGTTGCTCCTCATAGGGCTTGTGCTCCAGCCCCTTCCCCATCTTCGTTGCCCTCCTCTGGACACATTCCAGTATCCTGACATCTTTCCTAAACTTGGGGGCCCAGAACTGGTCACAATATTCAAGATGAGGCCTGACCAGTGCTGAGTACAGGGGGACAATAACGTCTCTGGTCCTGCTCGCTACACTATTCCCAGGATAAAGCCTGGCATCTCTTGTTTAAAGGGGCTTGGGAGGGCTCAAGAACAAGTCCCTCCATAAAATCAAGTCTCTTAGAGACGTGAAGGTTATCACCTGCTCTCCTGAATGGTTTTCCCTGGTGCCTGGGGATCGCTTCAGCTTGGGCAGCCATTCTCCTCCTGGCTCTTGGTGACTCTGTGATTAAGCTACTCCAGCTCTCCTTGCTTCTGTTCCCCTTTGCTCTCCACTCCTTCTCTCCCCCAGGTGGAAACTCTTCAGCACAGAAACACAGTTATCGCTTGTCCTCCTGCACTTAGCAGCTTTCCTTTTCCTTCTCCTTCCCAATTTCAGTCCTATGCACTCCCCCCCACACACACCTGTACCTGCTCAATTTTGAGGGCTGAGCAGGGCCAGTGCACAGCAATCTCAGAAAAGCCAGGGAAAACCATCTGACAGCCATAAAATGAAATATAGGTGCAAATGAAGAGATCTGTGCTTCCAAGAGAGGAAAACATTAATGGCATCATCGAGTCCAAGTTGTAGCTGGGCTTTTCAGGAATACAAAAGAGGAACGGAGGGTACAGCCCATCAATCTGAAAAGCTGACGTTTGCAATGCTATGGGATGTGTTAGGATGGGTATCACATGTCAGCCTTGCTGGTAGGATGCAGCTGGAGGAATGCATCCTATTTCAGGGACCACAACAACGAATAAATATGCATCAGCACAATAAAAGTGTTGGAAATCACGACCTCTGTGCAGAGGAGCTGCAGGAGGACAGGAAAGATGCGTTGTAAGAGCAGATGGATTTATCCCCAGATTCACTGACAGCTGGATGGGAAGAAAGGTATTTGCAGGAGAGATGACTTAGATGAAATATTGGGAGAGATCGTGCTGGGCACAGGGCTGACTAACGCCTCGCAAGGCTGGCAGGGGGACAGGCTGGCAGCAGGCACTGCCCAGACCCTGGGCTCTCCTGCAGCTGGAGCTGGATGGCACCGTCCCCAGCGCAGCCCCACAGCACCGTGCCATGGTGGGCTGCCAGGACTGCAGCACTGAGAAGCTGGGCCAGTGCTCTCCGAGCTCCCCCGTCAGCCCCAGAAGGTTCCTGTAGCCCCTTCTCACGAGGTCACTGCACCTCTGGCACACATCACTGTTACTCTACCACCATTCCTCTGCAAAGGCAAGAGGGAATCAAGCGCCTTCTACTTTGGCCAAGCTAGAAGAGCCAAAACCAAGACACTCATCCACCTTCTCCCCAGGGGACTTTGCAAGTGGGATGGGGGAGGAACACTTCAATTTACAGTAAAGTCAAGATATTTTGGTGCAAAAGCATCAGAGAAGCAGTGAACTCCTGGAGCACCTGCAGTCCCACCCCACTGTGACTCAGGAGACGCCAACCGCTTTCCAGCCCAGACCATCCTTCCCTGGGGCTTTGTCAGCATCATCTGTACCCTGTGCCTTTCCTTCTTCTCAAGCCCCTCTGAAGCAACAAACAGACCCTACCTGGTTATTGTGAAGACACTGCTGTTGCTGAAGTTGGACTCCCCAGACGCATCCAGAGAGCCTGGGGGCAGATACAAAGAAGCCACAGTTAGTGGGACAGCAGGGAATGCAGAGCAGGACTGGGAGGCTGGAGAGCTGCATGAACTGCAAAGACATCACTAGCCATCGTTTGAGGAATTCAAGGTCCCTGAGGACCCCTTCTGCCAGCAGTGAGCTTTTCACACCCTTTGTCAAGCTCTTCTCCACTGCTAAAGGTGCTGAAGCTGGTGCTGGATGGCATTTATCTGGCAAGATGCAGGCTGCCCAGCTTCAGAGTTCTGCCTCAAACTGAGTCTCCTTCTCTGTAATGGAGACCCAGAAACATCCTTCTAACTGTTTCAACCATTCTTGAAGGAGCAGCTCAGAACTGCAGAGCTGCCTTCCATCGACCTGATTTCAACGCCTAGAGACACCACACAAGCACAGGAAAGGCTGAATCCAACCCAAGATATCTCCACCTGGGCAGCTGTCCCACCGTATGACTCCATGTGGAAGCCAAGCAACCGAAGAGCTTTCCAAACTCTGCTCCATGCCAAAACTGGGTCTTACAAGCATGGTAACAAAGCACGACAGGATGAACTTGACTCTTCATGCCCCCTTGTGCCAACTGCCTGCACTCACACACAGAGCAGCGCTGCCACATCAGCACACCCAGGGAGCAGAGTTGTTTGCGACGCAACAGCATCACTGGTTTATCTGGTCCTGCCTGCTTGGAGGTGCAATCTGACCCCAGAGGGGCACGGATTAAAGCAATTAAAACTTTCTGTTGATGTTTTAAAGCTTTTCTGTGATAGATTTCAATAAAAGGAGGTACTCTTAGAACAAACAAGGAATAAAAAAAAATTCCATTTTGCTGCTGTGCTACAGCATTACACATTTCCCCACCATCCTTTCCAAAAATGTACTGCATTGGCCGGGAATCGAACCCGGGCCTCCCGCGTGGCAGGCGAGAATTCTACCACTGAACCACCAATGCTGCCCCATGTGCTGCCTGCGCGCCCCGGCCGCCCGCTCCTGCTGCCCCACGCAGCCTCCTCACCTTCGCTTTGGCTGCTGTTGCACAATAAAACCCTTCAGTCTTTTAATTCCCCCCCTTCTTGCTCCCTCTTAGGGCAGGATCTCCACAAGCTGCTTGCAGACGTGTTTACGCGCAGCCCCAGACGAACAGATTAGCCCACGTGATTTAAATGCTACACAGGCTTCCCACGCCTGGACAATAAAGATGTGCCAGAAGTATCATCTTGGCACCTCAGGAAAACAGCATCAAAGGGATGCTGGATAGCTACAGCTGCTGCTGTTTCCAGGCATCAGTCCACCAGGACCCTCTTCATTTGATTTCTCCTCACTTGAACACTCTTTCCAGGCCCCCCATTCCTCTTGCAACCTTTTGCCTTTTCTGTTCTGGTAACTTTAAGACTGGGACAGCACCCACATGACAGTCTCAAGAGCACCAGGAATCTGGAAAGGACCTAAAGTTCTTCTCCTGTCTGTTTTCTACCTTTTTCCCTCCAGGTATGTATTGATGCTCTCCCAGGACTAGCGCATCTCTCTAAGCTCTCCTTTGAGAGATGGTAGCTCCTCCCAAACCACTGCAGGACAGGCTGGATATTCTCTTCCCATATTATGCAGTGGATTCCAGATGTTTAACTATAAATGGTCTTTTTCAGGTCAACTTAATGACTAGGTTGAAGTGAAGCATGGTGAGGGGCCGCGGATATGCTCACCAGGGAAGGCAGCACTGCAGCACCGCGTGGGCTCCAGTCGGATCAGTGACCCTGCTACACAGACAGCACCAAACTGTCAGTCTCAGCAGAGCATCATCTCTGAAACAGAACTCCAAGGCTCAAAGAAAGCAGAGGTCCCACGTGCCCCGAGCTGCCCCAGGAATACAAATCAACTCAAGAACTTCTCTCGAGGAAGTTCCCTTGAGTGTCCTCACACCTCTAACGGCTCAGACCCGCGGGGACTCACCGCTGGATGCTGGCTCTGGCTTGGAAAGGGCCTCCTCCGAGGTGGGCTCTGCTGGTAGGGTCACTGACTGCTTGGCCTCATCCATTTCATCGTCCTCTGGGATGACCAGCTTCATCAGGCTCTGGTTGCACACATTTGCCACCTCCTTGATGTCTGAGTGGAGGCAGTGTAAGGAACACTCAGTCCCACATCTGGCCAGTCATGGAGAAGCCACCACAGCCCTACCAGGGCTAACCCAGACCAGCTACCACAAACCCCCTTATGTCCAGAGGACTGGTGGGGGTTTTCGGACTTTGTGGGAAGACTTTTCCTGGCCCTCTCCAGCCATGCAGCTGGCCCTGCACCCCCGGGGCAGGAAACAGGTGCTTCCCTGTGTGTTGCTGTAGCAGGAATGGGAGTGGCTCTGAGTTACAAGGATACTCTTCTTGCGATCATCATAGGAGAGACACGGCAGGACAGCGGTCAGGATCCCTGAGGAGTAAGGCAGCATCACCCGGCCAGCCAGCTGGATGAACTCCCTCATCCAGCACATGGCTGTCAGCTGGATCAGGTCATCTGGAAGACAAGGGACAAGCAAAGGTGAGGGACAGCACTGGCAGCTAAGCAGATTCTACCAGGCAAGGACCACCTGTAAGCAGAGAGCTGCCTCTGCTCCACCCGGAGTCGCTAGTCCAGACAGATCCTGGTCTGGGACAGCTTAGTTGCAATGAGCTAGACAAGACCTGAATCTGCAGTGAGGCTGAGATGAAACAGAATCATTAGGTTTCAGAGTTAACTCAGTTCAATCCATATTCCGGTTTTCCCCATTTACAAACATTCATAGGATCACAGAAACATCTGGGTCGGAAAGGACCTCAAATCCCATCCAGTTTCAAGCCCTTGCCATGGGCAGGGACGCCTCCTACTGGATCAGGGGGCTCCAAGCCCCATCCAACCTGGCCTTGAACACCTCCAGGGATGGGGCAGCCACCAATTCTCTGTGTCAGGGCCTCCCCACCCTCACTGGGAAGAATTTCCTCCTAATGTCTAATCTAAGTCTTCCAATTTAAAACCAGGTCCCCTCGTCCTGTCGTACCAGGCCCTTGTAAAGAGCCCCTCCCAGGCTGCTATGAGGCCCCCAGGAGCCTTCTCTTCTCTATAAAGTATCTGATTATTATCCTCAGGAGGTCTGTCAAGCTTCCCAATGCACAAAGGGGATCTCCTTTCACACCTGCAGCAGTTGTGTGTCTGGATCAAGCACCACTCCCAGAGGTGGGGATTTATTACCCCTCGCCCCGTTCTGCAGAAGGCAGCACTGCAGTCGACGTGAGGCCAGGTTTTAAGACTTCAGCAGCATAAATTCATTGGGCATCAGTTACATCAAGAGCAAGCAGTCTTGGCCTCCTTCTATTTTTCTGCCTCCCATTCAGCAATGTTTAAAGAGCAGTTTAAGCTCAGGGAGTGCTGTAACCCACTGCCTGTACAGCAGACCTGCAGGAGCTACAGCGCGACATAACACAAAGCGCCTGGCACACCGTGTCGAGCTGTTCTGCCAATGCACCCAGGGCCATCAGAAGGTAAAATAAGGCCCAAGGAGACCCTTCTACGTGTGCTGGATATCTGCCAGCGACCTTCACAGCCAGATGCCAGGTAGCTCCCCTTCGAGAGGCTGCCAGACTTGTATTTGAGGCTGAGGGATCAGCAGTGCAGAAGCAGTTCTATCAACGGAGGGAAAGCTGCCTGTGCCCCACTGAAAGCAGGCACAATGACAATGAATGGGCAAGTGGGCAAGCTGGTGCACAGCACACTGGAAAATGCATAGCCCAAACCCGTGGCTGGCACTGCAGACCCAGAGGTGGCTGCTACAGCTCGGTCCTGCACACTCACCTGTTGCCTGGCAGTGGATCACCAGGATATTGGCCATTTCTGCAAACTTGACACTGGAGGGGTTCTTCTTGATCTCCTTGAGGAACTCCCCAAGAGCCACCTCACACCTGCAAAGAGGCAGAGCAGCTCAGTCACCTTGAAAGGAGAAGTTACGGAGAGCGGTTTCCTACATGCAGGCACAGAGAGGACACTGGCAGCACGGCAGGGGAGCCTCTGCACCGGGGCACGAGGCTGACAGGCTTGTCCTGCTCCAAGGCAAGAGCCTGCAAGGATGGAAACAATGACTGCCCAGGGCCCCCTGCACCTTCTTACAACTCCCCCAGCAGCCACACAGGCTCTGCTGAGATCTACGTGAGCCTGGGATGGAGAGCAGGGCTGCAGATGATACCCAGAGCTGTCTGTGCTTGTTCCTCAACACGTGGACACTGGGAAACAAAGAAGCAGGTAGAATCCTGTAGGGCTTGGCAGCAGGGCAGAACCAAGCCAGTCTCACTATTGCCCTACAAAACAGGTCCAGTTATTCCCTCCCAAGGAGCCTCTGCCCTCCCTGAACAGCCAATCCTCTGCTTCAAAGCATCTCTATCTGGAGACCAGTAATGGATCTGAGGAACAAGCTCACAATACTTGCTTCTCTTCCCCACCCAGGAGTCACCAGGCTGGTGTTCTGTCTTGCTGATAGAGACTCGCATACCACAAAGCCTGTTGACACAGCTCACACCCCATCCCAGAAGCACACACAAGACACTGTGGCTCCAATATTGGATGCAAGGGCTGGGAAAGCAATAGCTCCACCAAGCCAAAACAATTTGTCCCTCAGGCAAAGACCTCAATAACCTCCACAGCCACTCCAGCCACAAGCAGCCAGGGAAAGGAGGCCCTTGCCAAGGACACTTTAATCTGCCAGCCAAGCCAACCAGATTGCTCCATCTCCTACCACACACGTGGGGTTTTGCTGCAGTTGTACAGAAGAGCTGCAAACAAGTGAAGAGGGTGACAGACACAGTGAGGAAGACACAGCCCTCACACCTGGCCACCTCCACACTCACATTTTCCGTATCTCCTTGCTGTTGTCTCCCAGGATCTGGAAGAGCCCGTCCAGGATTTCTGGCAGGTAATCCAAGAGGTTGATGTCAGGCACAGACTCTAAAACCAGGATCTAGCTCAAGGGAGGAATAAGAAGAGGTGAGTTTTGGAGCAGCTAACTTACATTGCCAACATAAACCTGGCACGATACTGAAGAATTCAGAGCTGTGTGTGATAACGAGAGATGGACAAGAGCACAGCATAAGTTACCCATCTTGGAAAGAGGCTGGGCTAGCACAGGAGGCAAGCCATCAGCCTGCAGCATTGCTACATTTCCAATCACAGCTCTGTAAAACAGAGCAGAGGTCAGGAACCACTGCAAAGAGGCACGCAGGTACACCTGGGACAGCAAACTACAGCTGGAAGAGAGAACAGAGACACACATCTCTCCCCAGACCCTGGCCAGACACTGAGAGCTCCTGTCTTGAACACAAAGCAAGTAGAAATATGTTGCTTCCTGGAGAGCATCACCCCTCCATCACTGCTGGGTGATGGAAAGCAGCCTGGCACTGTCCCCTGTGAGGCTGTAACCTCTAGACCACAGGGTACCTATTTATACAAGCAGAGCTTTGAGCATATATTCCAACCAGGTTGGCAGAAGTGCAGGATGATGCCCCTGCAACTGCAGCAGCAAGGTGATGGGGAGCTGGCATTTTAAAGAAGTAGGTAAGAAACCTGCCCAAGTGAATTCAGGTGTCTGAGTTCACACCTCACTGCGGACAGCTGCTGTGTGCCCAGATGTGGGGTGATGACAGGTCAGGGTGTTTTGGAGGGGCAGGTGTGTGTGAGGCCATGTTACCTACCCAGGATATGATGAACTGGCGGGCATACTGGTTGTTGGAGTAAATTCTCTCACGCAGCAGCGGGATGAAACCTACCAAGTCAAACTGGTTGCTCTCTGTCACGATGTCCTGCAGAGCCCAAGCAGAGGTGTCAGGAAGGATGGCCACCACCCCAGGCCCCAGCAGCCACCCCCACCCGGCCTTCAAGGCACATGACAGGAAAAAGATGACAAGCAGTTGATGAATGGGTCTGTGGGTCAGGAGACCCAGGGAGAAGGAATCACACGGTTTGTTCAGCCAGGAATCCCCCTCAGGCAGGGACTAATGCTGAGCAGGACCCACAGAGGAAGGCTCCTGCCTGCTCTGTGCCTGCCTGGTTGAACAGGAGGAGGGTGGGAGTTTCTCTGGTTCACGCCTCAGTGGCACGTTGCACGCATGAGGAAGCACCCTGGGTGTAACCACACGTATCAGGGGTGGGAGAGCCTTTCCTTCAAAGCTCTTCCTACACACTTGGTGGATTTTGCTGCACAGCTGGCTCTCCTGCACCAGCCCAGCAGAGCAGATCTCCCAGCAGGAAGGTTTGGAGCAGGTGATGCAGAGACTCATTAACTGCTGTGATAACAGGGAGCAAGGCCAGGACCTCGCAGGGAGCCACTCACCTCTGAATAGCAGAAAAGGAACTGGGATATATGTGAGAGTAAAAGCCTGTCAGCAGACAGAACAGGAACAGTGCCCCACCCTGAAACAGCAGCAAAAGCAGCTCCACTCACATTGCTGCTCACTTAGACAAGGGAGGAAAAGGAGAACAGCTCTTTTGCTGCCTGGCATGGGCCTGTAACCTTACTTGGTCTAAAATCTTGCTTTCCCAAACATCAGGCTCCCAAGAGCTGAATGTATGCACTGCATATGGCACTGCAATAATCTTCCAGCTCCTCAGCCCACCTATGTGTGATCACCACCAGTCCCTCAATCCAAGAGGCTACGGTCGGTGAGAGAAAGAAACCATAGAATCGCCTGGTTGGAAAAGACCTTTGAGCTCATTGAGTCCCACTGTCCCTGTCCACTACTAAACCAGATCCCTGAGCACCTCATCTGCCTGGCTTTTAAACATCTTCAGGGATGGGGACTCAACCACCTCCCTCAAGGTTTTGACAGCAGCCACAGGACTGAGCTGGGATGGCTTTAGCAGCTGCAGCCTCAGGGCCCAACATGTCCCCAGCCAGGACACCCCTGCAGCCTGCACCAAAGATTCTCAGCTGGAGGGGGAATAATACCTTGAGAAGCCGATCAAGGAGCTCGGAGCCGCTTTTGACATTTGGGTCAGGATCAGCAGCCAGCTGTGAACAACAGAAACAAGGGTGATTGTAGCAGTGTGCCCCCAGGTCTGCTCCCTACTCCATAGCAGACTTCCCCACAGGCTCACAGGACTGTTGCTCTCCTTTGGCATCACAGATACAGATGAGTGCCTTTATCTCCAGCTCCTCATTAAACTCCAACAAATTCTCCTGACAGACTTCCTAAGGAGAATATCAAATACCCATTGCCTTCTCCAGCTACACAGGTTTTCATGGGCCAGCATGCTCTCAGGTGATGGAGAAATGCAACTTTCCACTGATCAGCTGCAAAGACAGGCATGAGCAGACATGGTTTTGACCCTGCAGACCCCACAAAGGTGCAGGACTGCAAGGCCACTTTGCCTGCAGCACTCCTGTCAGCCTCATTGCCCAACATCACATAACAAGAAGCAGAAAAGCACATCCTGGAGGTGGGTACACAGAACAAAGTATCTTACAGTGAACTCCAGCACCCACAATATCAGTGGCCACTTTGTTGTGGCAGAAACTGCTCATTTGGTGCTTCAGAGCTGCTCAGGTCAAAGCAAACCACTTTATTCGGACAGAAGACCTCGAACAACTTGGTCTGTTTGACCCAGAGATGAGGACGAGAGAAAAAGTCGTACTTCTCCAAGCATGGGAAAGAAAAACACGTGGGGGTTGAAAGAAAGCTTCTTACCTTGCTGAGGCCATCAAAGAGCACGTTGAAGTGTGGGAGGACAGAGCCCCTGGCCACCTTGACAATGTTATAGAGGGCTTCGCAAGCGTAGTAGCGCAGTCGACTATCGGTGTCATTGAAACACGTCAGCACCGGCTCAATCAGCTCCTTCAGGTAGAGCCCAGAGTCCTGGTGGACAGGAGGAGAATGGTTAGTTGAGGACCATGCCACAGGGAGAGGGAAGGGATGGTGCTGCTCTGGAATGGATCATGCGGGTGTGCTGCAAAAATTCAAGTCCATGATGGCTTAGAACACCTGCACGAGAGAGGATTTATTAATGAACTTTACATTTTCTCATTGAAAGTGCTGAATTTTACCATTCAAGAATGGTGACAGTCATGTGAGTGAGCTAGGACATTGTTTCAAGGTAGTCTAGGCCAGCACTTGCATTAATTACTGCAGCCACACTCGGCTGGTTTTGACTCCCAGAGATGTGCAAGAAGTTTGGGCAGCAAGCCAAGCACCTGAACACCTTTCAAAGCATGAGGAGCTGCCTTCCCCTGCACACCACTCATCTCTGATGGAGAATGGCCCACAGAGAAGTCCATCCCTGCCTCCCTCTGCCAGGCAGGCAGGAGTTGAGGCAGATCCCCAGCAAAGCCAGCAGCCACCTGTCGGCCAGGATCCATCCCACTCACCCAGCTGCTTTGGGCGTAAACTCACCAAGGTTTCCAGACAAGGGAAATATCCCAGACAGCAACAGACTGAGCACATCTGCATCTTCAGTTAAGAAAAGCAGCTCTTGGTCTGTTGGGCTACTGTTTGTAAAATCAGGAGCTGGGGATTGCACAGGAGCTGGTGATACAGGCTCCACAAAAAGATAAGACAATCAAAGCATCTTCACAGATCATGGAACTGTTTGAGCTGGAAGGGACCTTAAAGTCCATCCAGTTCCAACCCCCCTGCCAAGGGCAGGGACACCTCCCACTGGATCAGGGGCTCAAACTCCCATTCAAGTTGGTCTTGAACACCTCCAGGGATGGGGCAGCCACAACTTCTCTGGGCAACCTGCGCCAGGGCCTCCCCACCCTCACAGGAAAACTTTTCTTCCCAAGATCTCATTCCAATCTCCCCTCCTTCAGCTGAAAACCATTTCCCTCATCCTATCCCTGCACTCCCTGATCCAGAGCCCCTCCCCAGCTTTCCTGGAGCCCCTTTCAGCACTGGGAGGCTGCTCTAAGGTCTCCCTAGAGCCTTCTCTTCTCCAGGCTGAACAACCCCAACTCTCTCAGCCTGTCTTCGGATGGGAGGTGCTTCAGCCCTTGGATCATCTTCATGGCCTCCTCTGGACTCACTCCAACAGCTCCATGTCGTTCCTGAGCTGAGGACTCCAGAACTGAACAGAGGGCTCCAGGTCTCACCTGACCACAGTAAGGGGAATAATCCCCTCCCTTGCCCTGCTGGATGCACTTCTTTTGATGCAGCCCAGGACACGGTTGGCTTTCTGGGCTACAAGTGCACATCTTCTGGCCCTGTCGTCTCCAGAAATACCAACTCAGCTATGCTACCAGAACAGGAGCTGCTTATGGGCAAGGAACTACAATGGCTGGTGGAGTGAAGCTGGATATATCTGTTGGATGAAGTGATTGCAGGGCTTCAACTCCCAGGGAAGACAAAATAAAAGGAACAATCTGTCTGTGGTTTGAAACACAGCCCTCAAGATAAAACTCATTTTACACACCAAAGTTTGTCCTTCTGGACTGCAGAAGAGCTACACTGTGCTGATCCAGACTCTGCACGCAAACAATTACAGTCACAAATGAGGCCACCTTCCAGCCAAAAAGACTTTTGCTTAAGGACTCCCTGGCACAGCAGGAGTTTCAGGCAAACCCAGAGGTGGAGGCAGGAGGCCGGCTTGCTATTAAGTTAAAAAACCCTGCTTTGGGGAAACAGACTGGCATTTCCCAACTTTGGCAAAGGAAATCAACAACACGCGAAGATTAAAGAGTTGAACTCTGAGTTTCACCTGTGCCACTCAAGTCCACCTAAAGCAACTCCACCACCCCCCAGAGCCAGCAGCACTGGCAGCATGGAGAGCCTCTCCCTGTGCTGTGCAGGAGAAGGTGGGATACGTGCCCAGGCCAAGGGCAGAGCAGAGCATGGCTCAGCCCGGGCAGGAGGGCTTCACAAAGATTCCATATTTTAATATGAGGATGAAGACAGGAGCGCTGCTCAGAAGCACAAAGGCAGTTAAAGCCATCAGGTTTTAAAGCATTGCTCAGATTGACTGTGACTCTTGTTGGAGGAAATAAATGAATTAAAATCTATCTGGTAGCTCTTCCAACAAGCACAGCCTGCTCTTCCCAAGCCTCCTGATTTCTTTGACGTACACCCGACTACAGATCAAAGCGACTCCCTCCCTTGCAGGCACTTTCAAATGCCAACTCCATGGTTTGACTCAAAAGCCCGATGGAGCTGTGAGCCTGCAGAGCCCACGCTGCCCTCCACGGGGACCTGTGTCCAGTTCTGGGCCCCCCAGTTTGGGAAAGATGTCAGGATGCTGGAGGGTGTTCAGAGGAGGGCAACGAAGATGGGGAAGGGGCTGGAGCACAAGCCCTACGAGGAGCAACTGAGGGAGTTGGGGCTGTTTAGTCTGAAGAAGAGGAGGCTCAGGGGAGACCTCATTGCTCTCTACAACTCCCTAAAAGGAGGTTGTAGTTGGGCAGGGGTTGGTCTCTTCTCTCAGGTGACCAGGGAGAGAACTAGAGGGCATGGACTCAAGCTTTGTCAGGGAAAGTTTAGACTTGATGTGAGGAAAAAGTTCTTCACTGAAAGGGTGATTGGTCATTGGAATGGGCTGCCCAGGGAGGGGGTGGAGTCACCAACCCTGGAGGTGTTTAAGGGGAGACTGGATGAGGCACTGAGTGCCATGGTTTAGATGATGGTTGGTGTTGGTGTTGGTGTTGGGTTATAGGTTGGACTTGATGACCTCAGAGGTCCTTTCCAACCTTGTGATACTGTGATACTGGATGCCTTGGCACAGCCATGGAGGCAACTGAGCTTATTAATGAGAGAGCAGCTTTAGAGGAAGACCTTAGCTGGGACAGGAATCAGCCAGCTTCCTTTGCATGGGGCATCAGCATTAACACCTCTAGAACTGGCCTGACCTATGCATTCCAGTGAGTAAAACTTCTGCCAAGCTCAAGAGAAAGGGGCCAGCTCAGCCTAACGCAGCTTCACACCTTACGCCGTGCGTGCACTTGGACTGCAGCTCTGCCAATGTTTGGCCTCTACCTTAGCCCTGCCTCCCAAAGGCCCTGCCTCCAGGGGTGGGAGACAGAGGGCTGAAACTCTTCTCAGCTCTGTTAACACCAATTAGTACTCGACCTGCTGAGTCCAGTCCAGCTGCTGGAGGCGGAGGCCGGGCAGATGCTCTTAAACCATGTCTGAGGAACTCCAAGATGTAACTCAGGCCAGAAAGCGCTCCTGTGCCCAAAGGATGTGGCTGGGGTGTGTTGTGCTGCAAAGCAGGGAGAGAGTCAGGGGCTGCGGGGCCTCCAGCCCCACTTTCCCATCACACTGACCCAGGAGCAGCCACTGTTCTCCCGCTGCAATCTGCACAAGCCAAAAAAACCCACCCTCACCTACCTTGCCCAGGGCGATGGAGCACGCAGCCAAGCCAATGAGTCCCCCCTTCCGGCTGTGGGGGTGCTGGGAAAGCGCAAACTCCTGCGACAGGATCTGGATCACGTGTTTGATTTGAGACGTGTTGTTCTGAGCCACAAACTCTCGCACCAGCCTGAGGAGAGAAGAGGAAATCCCCTAAGAGACTTTAGGTTTTGCCTGATGAAAATTATCAGGAGCTTGGCTCCTCACAGCTGTCAGAAACAGGATTTTTGGCCACAACACAGAATCATAGAAAGGTTTGTGATGGAAAGGACCTCAAAGCCCATCCAGTTCCAATTCCCTGCCATGGGCAGGGACACCTCCCACTGGATCAGGGGGCTCAAAGCCCCATCCAGCCTGGCCTTGAAAACTTCCAGGGATGGGGCAGCCACGACCTCTCTGGGAAACCTGTGCCAGGGCCTCACCGCCCTCATCCTGAAGAATTACTTCCTAATGTCCAATCTAAATCTTTCCCCTTACAGTTTAAAGCCATTCTCCCTCATCCTATCACTACACACCCTCGTAAAAAGCCCCTCCCTGGCTTTCCTGGAGCCCCTTTCAGTACTGGGAGGCTGCTCTAAGGTCTCACCGGTGCCTTCTCTTCTCCAGGCTGAACAACCCCAACTCTCTCAGCCTGTCCTCATAGCAGAGGAGCTCCAGCTCTTGGATCATCTCCGTGGACTCCTCTGCACCGGCTCCAACTGTTCCATATCTTTCTCATATTGGGGATTCCAGAACTGGACACAGGACTCCAGATGGGGTGTCACAAGAGCAGATCAGAGGGGCAGAATCCCCTCCCTGGCCCTGCTGGCCGCGCAGCTTTGGATGCAGCCCAGGCCATGGTTGCCCTTCTGGCTGCGAGAGCACATTGCTGGCTCATGTCCAGCTTCTCATCCCCCAGCACCCCAAGTCCTTTCTAAGGGGATTTGCTGCCCCCAGAACTCACACCCAGCGCCAAGATTTTGGTCCTTTCCAGCCACCCCTGCATGGCTCCAGCTGATATTCTGTATCACATACCTGCTCTTACACAGCACAAACCTTAACAAAACTGAGACGAGGTTTCTGCACGCAGTACCTGCTCCTGCACAGGATCTCACAGCTGGACTCAAATAAACCTGTAACCCCGCTCCCCTATGGAACCCTGCAAGGTCCCTGGTCACCCAACCAGCCCTTCAGCCCCAGCTCCCCTTGCAGGAGAGCCACCACCAGTCAGGGAGGCGCAGCCAGCTGTGCAGCCAGCTGTGCAGGCAGCAGCACACAGCTGCAGCATTGGTGGTTCAGTGGTAGAATTCTCGCCTGCCACGCGGGAGGCCCGGGTTCGATTCCCGGCCAATGCAGCACATCTTTTCTTTTCCTACCCCTCATGAGGATCCAGACATCTTAAAATGTCAGCCTAAATAAGGATCTTTACCTCCGCTTTCAATGAAGGTGCAAAAGCTTCCACGGCCCAACTCCATACAGGGTTTTTCTGGCACTGCCACCAGCCAATAACCCGCTCTGTAAGCTAACACAGTCGGCACAGAAGACAATGAACTTTTTCCCCCAGACTGATTAACACTGGCACTGTCCTTACCTTGCTCTGAGCAAAGCAGCCACCGCCTTTCTCCCTGGGGGCATCACGCAGCCCCCCTCACTCTCCCACTCAGGAGATGAGTTCTCCAACAGTTACAACCCAGCCTGCTCACAAACTCATTTAGGGCAAACAGCTGTGACTTCCAGTCCCGCTCCACCAGAAGGAATACATAGAGCTCAACGGGATCATGGAATCATGGATCAATGGGACAACACATTTACCTAGACAAGGAGGTATCCAAGCTGAGAGGCAGCAAGTCCCTCCTTGCTCAATGCTGTAGACATGAAAGACGCAGTGCTGGTGCTGTTCCGTGACAGGTTTAAGCTGATTTAAATCCATGCCTCTGCAGAAAAGGTGGGCCCCTGCCTTCCTCCTCCTTAAACCCTTCCCAAACAAGGATTCCAGCTCCATCAGATGAACTGGCTGATCAGACCTTGGTCACCATAAACCAAGCATGAAACTGTAATCCTGGGGCAGAGCTGCTTGAATAATGGCTTTAAATTGGAAGGTGGAAAGCTTAGATTAGACATTAGGAAGAAATTCTTCACAATGAGGGTGAGGAGGCCCTGGCACAGGTTGCCCAGGGAAGACGTGGCTGCCCCATCCCTGGAGGTGTTCAATGGATGGGGCTTTGAGCCCCCGATCCAATGGGAAGTGTTCCTGCCCATGGCAGAGGTGTTGGAACTGGATGGGCTTTAAGATCCCTTCCCACTCAAACCATTTTGTGATTCTAAGGAGCATCATCCCATGCAGCAGCAAAGGGGCTGTTACTGAAGCATCCCCATGGCTGGAGCTGTGAGGACAACACAGAGATTCTGCGCCAACCCCCTCTTCAGAAACCATTCCCAGGATGGAGAGAGAAAAAGAGCAAGAGTTAAACATGTTCAACAGAAGAAGGCACTGGATGCACTGGCTTTGTACCCAAGCAAACAACTCATCCCATCTCATGAACTGTTCTTCTCTGCTGTCCAGGTACAGCCTCCACATTTGAGGTACATGGTTCCCACAGAACTCATGCCCCTGCATGGCTCCAGCTGATATTCCATATGCTCTTATACAGCACAAACCTTCACAAAACTCAGACAAGGTTTGATTTCTACCCATCACGAGGATGCAGATATCTCAAAATTTCAGCCTAAATAAGGATCTTTATGTTAATCTTTGATAAAGATGCAAAAGTTTCCACTGCCCAACTCCATATGGGGCTTTTTTGGCACTCCCCTCTCAAGCTGGGTGCATTCCTCCCATGATCCCTACCGAGGCCTGAGCAGAGAAGCTCCATCCTCACGTCACCAGCTACCACACAAGGCTGCTGCTCACCTCACAGTCTCGCCAGAGCCACATTTCCCACCCCAAACTCACCCTCCAGCTTGGATCATCACTCCTAGTCTCACACTGCTAAAGATGCTAAAGATCTCCTCCATGAGCTGAGCTCCTCAGGCAGTGCCCAGAGAGGATACAGCCTTTCCCAGGCAAAGCAATGGAGCACAGCAGCACAAAGCACCCAGACCAAGGCAGCCAGAGGGAGAAGCAGCACAGGGAATGTTTACAGGAAACACCAGAGAGGGCACAGCCATGCCAGCAGATGTTTGCTTGGGCTGCTCCAAAAGGATGGCCTGAACTGTGCTGAAACAGAGCTGAAGAAGGAAGAACTACACACAACACCCAAAAGCTGGTGGCAACAGTGGGTGCTTCCCACCTCCACCAGGACTGAGCACGGATCAAACTCGACTGAGACCTCAGGGGAGAGGCTGGATGGCATCACCAGGTGAGGAACCCAGGCTGACGTGAGAAGGGCCCTGGATGCTGCCCCACTGTAGCTCCTGCCCGGTGAGACTACCGTGTCCCCCAGGCATGGCCAGGGCTGGGCACAGAGCCGGCCACCTCCACGAGTGTTGCAGAGAAGCAAATGCTGCCGTGCCAAGTTTCTAAAGCCGTGCTGCTCACAGGTTTGCCCCACACTATGCAATGGTACCAGGGACCCACTATCCACCCCGGCCTTCCACGGCGGCTCACAGACAGGACGCCCACCCTGGGACAGGTGCCCTGAGCTGCGGGGTCCCACTCGGCACAGGAGATGAAACACAACACCGGCGGTATAGGGACAGCCCTTTCTGCCCGGGCTCTGCTCACTCACAGGGTCACCATTCCACCGAGTACCCTCTCACAGGACCCTCCCGCCGGGGGGCGGGGAGCACTCCTGTCCCCCCGCGACCCTCCGGTACCCCCGGTGGGGACTCCTATCCCGCAGCTCCCACCGGGGAGCCAGGCCGGCCCCCTTCCGCTCCTCCCCGCGGCTGCTGTGGCCCCCTTGATGCCCCCTCCCCGCCCCAGTGCGCTGGGCAGCCGAGAGCGGCAGCGGCACCGCACCGCGCCCCGTTCCCGTCCCGGTACCCGGCAGCCCCCGCGCCTCACTTCTCGATCTCGAGGGCCGCCACCTTCCTCTTCTCGTACAGCTTGTCCGTGAGCGCCCGCACCACGCTGGGCGCCAGCGGCGCCAGGTCCCGCTCCGCGTTCATCGCCCCCGCCACCACCGGGGCCACGTGATCCGCACGACCGCTCACGTGACCGGCCCGACAGCCCCGCCCACGTGACCCCACCCACGCGGTAAGCCCAGACCGCCGCTCACGTGACACTGCCGGCTCCCGCCCACGTGATCTGACCTCGACACACCACGTGACCCCCCCCGCCATCGCGCCCGCCGCTAACCCTCCGCTCGCTCACGTGACCCCGCCCGGCAGCCCCGCCCACATGGCCCCGCCCCCGCAGCGCCCCATGGCGGCGCGGAGGCTGCCGCTCCCCCTGTCCCCCCCGCCGGCAGGGGGCGCCCCCTCGGCGCGCGGCCGCGCCCCGTCAGCTGCCCGCGCGGGTAATGAACGAACGCCCGGTGGGAGGAGGAGCTTTGCGGGGGACAGGGGCGCAGACCCCAGACAGCCCTCGGGCTCGGGGGACGCCCAGCGCCCGCAGGAGATCACCCACTGGCCGAGGGAAGGGATTGTCCCGCTCTGCTCCGCGCTGACTCGGCGCCACCTGGCGCACCGGGTGCGGTTTGGTGCGCCACGGGATAAGAAGGATCTGAAGTTATGGGAGAGTGTCCAGAGGAGGGCACCAAGCGGGGGAAGGGTCTGGAGGGGAGATGACACGAGGAGAGGCTGAAGTCACTTGGTCTGTTCACCCTGGAGGAGACTGAGGGGACCTCACAGCTGCTTCCTCATAAGGGGAGGAGGAGCAGGCGCTGAGCTCTTCTGTCTGGTGACCAATGACAGGAGCCAAGGGAATGGCAGGAAGATGTGCCAGGGCAGGGTTAGGTTGGACATCACGAAAAGGTTCTTCCCCAGAGGGTGGTGGAGCCCTGGAACAGCTCCCAGGGAGCAGTCACAGCCTGACACTATCCCAGAAGCCTTTGGCCAGGGCGCTCAGACACGCGCTGTGAGCGTTGGGGTGCCCTGTGCGGGGACACGCGCTGGGCTCCATGGTCCTTGGTGGTCCCGTCCAGCCCAGCGCCCCCCGCGCCCCCCCCGTGCCGGTGCCTCTGCCCGGGGCCGCTGTCCCCGCCCCGCGCCTGCGCACCGAGCGCGCACCGGGCGGCCATGGCGCGGCCGGGCGGCAGCGGCCTGAAGGAGCAGCGGTACGACCGGCAGCTCAGGTACCGCGGCTGCCAGCACGGCCCGGGGCCGGGGCGGGCGGAGCCGGGGCCGGCAGGGCTTTCGCCCCTCTCCCCGGTGTCTGTGAGGCCGGGGAAGCTGCCCCGGTGCAGTCGGGGGCACGGCGAACACACCTCGGCCCAGGCGTCCCCGTGTTGGGTGTGAACGCCTCCCGGGCTCACCAGTCCCGTTTGCTCGTGCACCTTCTGTTATCTCGTGCACCTTCTGTTATCTCGTGCACCTTCTGTTATCTCGTGTGCCTTCTGTTATCGTAGAATCATGGCTTGGCTTGGACCTCAAAGCCCACCCAGTTCCACCCCCTGCCACGGGCAGGGACACCTCCCACTGGGTCAGGGGGCTCAAAGCCCCATCCAGCCTGGCCTTGAACACCTCCAGGGATGGGGCAGCCACAGCTTCTCTGGGCAACCTGTGCCAGGGCCTCATCACCCTCATCCTGAAGAATTACTTCCTAATGTCCAATCTGAATCTTTCCCCTTACAGTTTAAAGCCATTCTCCCTCATCCTATCACTACACACCCTCGTAAAAAGCCCCTCCCTGGCTTTCCTGGAGCCCCTTTCAGTACTGGGAGGCTGCTCTAAGGTCTCACCGGTGCCTTCTCCAGGCTGAACAACCCCAACTCTCTCAGCCTGTCCTCATAGCAGAGGAGCTCCAGCTCTTGGATCATCTCCGTGGTCTCCTCTGCACCGGCTCCAACTGTTCCATATCTTTCTCATATTGGGGATTCCAGAACTGGACACAGGACTCCAGGTGGGGTGTCACAAGAGCAGATCAGAGGGGCAGAATCCCCTCCCTGGCCCTGCTGGCCGTGCAGCTTTGGATGCAGCCCAGGCCATGGTTGCCCTTCTGGCTGCGAGAGCACCTCCAGGGATGGGGCAGCCACAGCTTCTCTGGGAAACCTGTGCCAGGGCCTCCCCACCCTCACAGGAGAACATTTCCTCCTAAGATCTCATCTCTTACAGCTTAAAGCCATTCATTCCTCCTGTCCTGTTGCTACAGGCTCTTGTAAAAAGTCCCTCCCCAGCTTTCCTGAAGCCCATTCAGGTAGTGAAAGGCTGCTCTAAGGTCTCCTTGGAGCCTTCTCCAGGGTGGACAACAATTTTCTTAAGGAAAGCTTATTTTGGTTGGTCACAGTGAATGTAGTGTGCTGCCTCCATTTGTGACTGTTCAGATTTTTTTCATTCCTTTATATTGCCTTAACAGTCCCAAATGAAATAATGGCAGAATATTCCCGTTTCCATCCCAATACAGACTGTGGGGTGACCATGGACAAGAAGCTTTGGAGTCTGCTCACGTTTGTGTGATAAATGCAACAGCCACAGGAACGGAAATACTTAAAAACCTCGTGCTGCCAGGTAAGTAGCTGTGTCTTCTCTGTTTTCTCTGTCATATATCTGACAATTTCACAGTGCCTGGTTATTCATGGTAATTTTTTCCCCCCCCAAGGTATTGGTTCATTTACAATTGTCGATGGGAATCAGGTTTCTGGAGAAGATGTTGGAAATAAGTAGGTGTTTATTACTTTCTGATACAAATCATAACAGCATTTCGTTAGTTCCCTCTGTGTGCTTGTTAAAAAATCCTATGAAATTCTTAATAGCTTTATCTATATGTTTCTCCTAGTCTTTTGTGTTTTTGGGTGTTTGTGACACAGGCAGCATGCATGGTCATTTTGATATTGACTGCTAAATTTTTACATACAGTTTTAATTACTGGGTTTGTATCTTACAGGTCTATTTGCTTTACACGTCAAGTTTATAAAGGCAATGCTATACTCAATATAAAAATATTTAGAAATAATTAAATCTTGAGTTATGACAGTGCAAGATTTGTTTGTGTTTCAGCATACCTAAATGTGTTTTCTGTAATTCTGGTGTTGTAAATAACTTTTGATTAGTTTATCATTGTGAAACTGTGACTGATAGCCATTTATTAGCTTTCATAGCTTTGAAAGGCTGTGTGCAACAGGGAAAGCATAAGAAACTCTTTACGAATCCTATAAAGAACCATTTGTTTACTAATTCTAGATCATGTTCTTTCATGGTTCAGGTAAATACCTACAAATATCTCTGCCTACTTACAGGGGTTACATGAGGGGGAAGGATTTTCCGTAATATGGAGGAATAAATATTAATGAGTCTTTAATTTGCTCAGTGAAAAAGAATCTGCAGGATGATCCTGGCTTCTAGAGGAGTTTGGCATGTCTCACTTCTCAGATGTGTGGTTCAGGCATTGGAAAGTTTCCTTGAGAAACTGATCATGAGGTAAATAGAGCAGTGGTGGGGAGAAGAAAAGCAGGTTTAAGGAGGAACTTGGTTTGTTGTGTATGAGTCTGCAACATATTCTGCAGTATGAAATGAAGCTTTGAAGTTGTTTTTCTTCAAAATAAAAGTTCACACGTAACACTCTCTTGTCTCTTTTGCAGTTTCTTTCTGCAAGAAAGCCATATTGGTCAGGTAAGGCTATAACAAATGGCACTTGAACTGTGTTGAAAGCATGGAAATAGTGCATAAAAATTCAAATGTTGCATCATGGATAATGCTGAAAACATGTATGTATAGGTTCAAATCTGTGTATTCCTTGAGAAAATTCCCCATACTTAGTTGCTCATGAGAGAGAAGATAAGCTTAATTCTGGCAAGGCTGAATGGAAAAAATGAACAGGATACTGTGAAGAAAATGTTTGGAAGGATAAGGTGGAAGAGAAATGCGGCTGAAGGAGTAAAGCTAAGAGTAGAGAGGTGGTGCTTGGAGGCAAAAAATCACAAAACCAGAATACAAAGGGCATAGGAAATTAGTAAATAACTATCACATAATTTTTGGGTTTAAAATTACATTACTAAAAATGGCCTCAAACGAGCGCCTGCTGTTAAGGGATTTCTTTTTTCTTCAGATGAGCAGAGCTTGGAATAAGAAATCCCTGCTTATTCCTGTTGGTTTTGGTTTTTTTTTTATGCATGTGGCCTATGTAGTGCTGATATGGTATAGAAATTTCAAGACGTTAAATGTTGTTTTGGTTGTTCTGAAACAGAATCGTGCCCAGTGTGCCACTGAGCTCTTGCAAGAATTGAATAGTGATGTTTCTGGAAACTTCGTTGAAGAGGTTTGTTTTCCTAAATCAGCTGTACCTTTACTGTACACACTGATCCAAGTATGAGATAATATTTTAATGTTGCAGCTTAAGTTGCTTTGTGATAAAACAACATTTGAGGAAGAGGATCTTAAAAGTTATTTGCAAAGAGCCAATTTATGTATTTTAAACATTATTTTAAATTTTATAGCTTTCACTGAATGCTTTGCATTGAATGTTGTAAAAGGTTGCTGTATATTCAGAAATTTTCACTGTGTCCTGACTTTTTTTCTCTCTGATATTTAGAGTCCAGAAAAACTTCTAGAGAATGACCCTTCCTTTTTTAATCGTTTTAACTTGGTGGTTGCAACACAACTACCAGAAAGGTAAAGAATCATCTAAAGTTGTTTGTTTGTTGTCATTCAGTTGTAAAATCGGGTTTCAGCTGCAGGAATATTCTTGCAGGAAAACTTAAACAAAGCAAAACTCTGTGCTTGTAAAGGAAGGTTACAGTAAATGCTAGTGTTTTTCTTTGGACCTTTTTATGTGTTAGTGTGTAGTTCAGAATCTCTTTTGGATCCATGCTGTCTCCAGGTGTATTTGTCTATGTCACCTGCTCTTTTGTAGTGAAAGTTGTTTCTGGTCCAAAGTCACTGTAATATATACATAAGCATTCTTCTTACGTAAACCCTAACAGATAACAGGGTCTGTGATACCATTAGGTTTTTGCAAATGTATTGTATCCTCTGTACAGCTCTTTCTTTTTTACCAACCTGTGTAATTATATTGCTCATATAGACTTTGTCAATACCATAAGTTCTTGAATTTGTTGATCTCTTAGTGCTTGGAGGCTTCTTGTGTGCTGCCTTCCAGTAAACAGTACAGATGACAAATGACCACTCTCAGAGTACTGAGAACCTTTTCTGTTTCCTTGCCTCTCGAGAGGCAAGAGGTTGCTGGACAGATGAAGAATTATCTGGCTTTTGTAAGGAAGGGGCTGTTTTTCGTGCTCTCTCTGTTTTTCCCTCCTACTACTTACAGAGGAGTTAGAGATACTGTCTTTTATAGAAATAAGAGCTAACTTGCCTCTTTGAAATGGTGATTCCCTTGCAGGCATTCGTGTCTAAAGAATATCCTTTATGTGCTATTCAGAAACCTCTGGTTGGGATTGCCCATACTGGAAGCTGTGTTTGTGCAACACATAACTAATTCTTTCTTAATCTCTTTCATGACTCAGTGTGAAGTTTTTTATTTAATTGATATTTGGAGCATTTGGGAGTATGGACTTAAATAAAGGGAAAGTTTAGGCTTGATGTGAGGAAAAAGTTCTTCACTGAAAGGGTGATTGGTCATTGGAATGGGCTGCCCAGGGAGGTGGTGGAGTCACCGACCCTGGAGGTGTTTAAGGGGAGACTGGATGAGGCACTGAGTGCCATGGGTTAGATGATGGGTTGGTGTTAGTGTTGGTGTTAGTGTTAGGTTATAGGTTGGACTTGATGATCTCAGAGGTCCTTTCCAACCTTGTGATACTGTGAAAAGTAAGCTAATGGATAAATGTATTTCTAACGTAGTATAAATTCATATATAAAATTAATTGCCTTATGTGTGCTTAGAGTCATAGAGTTCTCAGAGAAAATTAATGAGTGACTCATACAAGAGTTTATTGTTAACTGTTGTCTTCTTGAGTATCTGCAAAAATATTGGTTTTCCTTACAGTACGTTGCTGCGCTTGGCTGAACTTCTCTGGAATTCTAATGTTCCTCTGCTGATCTGCAGGACTTATGGACTGGTTGGGTATATGAGAGTCATTATCAAAGAACATACAGGTTAGAGGGCTTTCTGATAGAGGCTTTTCTAAAAGGTTTAAAGCTTCAATGTGTAATGTCACTGTGATTTTTTTTTTTGTTTCCATCTTTATCTTGTATTTAGTATTTGTTAAGTCTTACATAGTTTGCAGTTCATCACCAGGAGCATTCTTTGAGGAATTAATAGAAATTACGGTCTGGAACAAGTAGTAAAATTGGAGGTTATCCTGACATGAGAGTTAACTTCCACAAAACACTTACTTTGAGAATTAAGCAGTTCATCAAGCCATGATGCACTGTGTTTGATGTGTAGCTCTTGTTTTGAAGGCCGGACATAAAGCTATGAAATATATCGTGTAATTTGTTTCACAGTTGTTGAATCTCATCCTGACAATATGTTGGAAGATCTGAGGCTGGACAAACCATTTCCAGAACTGAGGGAACACATTCAGTCTTATGACTTGGATCATATGGATAAAAAGGTTGGTATGTGGTCTGAGACAGATGCAGACATCGAACAGGGATTCTATGAAAATGCCCCCTGGCGGGTGACTTTTTTGGTGCCAAGTCTCATCTGAGCAGAGGCAACTGTAGAATGCGATGCTATTTTTCACATCTTTTCCAAATGTTACAGTCTGTATTTAAATCTTAAGCAAGTGGTGTCTTGAAGTAAGGAATATTCTTGGACGACTTGATTTTTTGTAAGATTGGTTCCCCCTCAACCCCACACACACACTTTTTGTATTTTTGTGGTTGCCTCCTGCTGAAGAGCTTTGTGGTGTGGGTGTTTGTGCATAACACGAGTTCCACTCCAGAAAAATATTGGAGAAGTTGGCTTAGCCACCCTTCTTTTAAGTAAAGGAATAAGAATTTAATAATAGTAGTTAGAGAATATTGTTTCTGAATCAAAATCTGGAACGTATCCGTGTTGTTACCATAGTGGAAGGGATGTTAGGAGTTTACATTTAGAATAGTTTTTTAAATTTTTTCTTCTGGTCTTTTTCTCAACTTGACAAAGGTTTCTCTGCTGTTCACTTACAGGACCATAGCCACACGCCATGGATTGTGGTTGTCGCCAAGTATCTGACAAAATGGTTCAACGAGGTATAGTGCAAAACTGCTGTTGTTGTTATTACTTTAGATATGTCTTTTCTAAAGTAGATTAATATCTTGGCAATGGTGTAACAAAGAAAGCAAGGTGAAATAATGTATTAATTGAAATGCAAGTGACTATGTGAGCAGTGACGGACAAATGTCACTGCCATTTTTTTGTTTCCATCTTTATCTTGTATTTAGTATTTGTGCTGTGAACACAGGTTAGTAGTAGATGTTTTAAAGACAATTTTTTTTGGTGTTTTTGAATTTAGAAAAGTGATCAGTTGCCCAAGAGTTACAAAGAAAAAGAAGCTTTCAGACAGCTGATTCGGCAAGGTAATGTATTTCCTAGGAGTGGCCTACTCATACTGGCAGAAATATGTAGTATACTTCTTCTGCTAAATGATTCTTTTATACAGGTGGATCTTAAGATCCCAGATTTGCTTATAAATGCAGTTTGACAGTGTTTCTTTACTGTTGCTACTTAAGATTGAGAGTATGTTTTGATTTGTGTGGGAGGAGAGGCCTTAAAAAATCCTGTAGACAATGTTGATGTTTAACATGGAAAATGTGACAAAGAGGAAAGCAAGTGGCTTTTGGCACTGAAATTGTTACTAACTGCAAGTATTTGGTCAATCAGTTGACCCTCCAGGTTGTCGGTATCAGTGCAGCTCTAAATAACTCGTCCAGAGAAGGGAGGATTTTGTAGCTACTGAATAGCTGTAACCACTATGTGAACAGACTTAATTTTTGGAGATGTTTCAATCAAAGAAGCTTTTGTGGGGGCTAAAATTAATGAGGCATTTTTAAGATCGAGAAATACGTTGTCTTGAATGATAGTAGAATAAAAACATTAACTTTTTTTATTTATTTCCTCATTTAAATCTGATCTTTGTGCAAGCTGCTGAATTGTTCTGTGGTCCTTATCCCCAGAGAGGGCTAGAGAACTCATCTGGTCTGTAATAATTACCTTTGGTTAAAGTAGGGTTTTAGTGGAGTCCATTTCTTGGCCTGGCTCGCTGTGTGGGTTTGTGCGTGTTTGCAAATGTGAACAAAAACCCCAACAAAATGTGGCTGGGGTTGGGAAGGAGAAGAATTGAATTGTCTTTTTACCAACACCTACATTAATATACTGATTGTGAAACTACTCACACAAGTAAACTGGTATTTTGTGAGAAGTGACTTCTGTTTAACATCACAGGAAAATCAAACATATGCAGAATGTACATGTTAGTTTTATCAGTGTATCTTCCTGGTAATTCAGTTTTTACTGCTCAGTTATTGTGCCATGGATGCACTCAGAGCCAGTCTACTCTGTCAGTTAAGACCTAAATGATGATGTGTAATTCAGGGGATTGTGTATTTTTATTTTTTTTTCAATAAGGTATCTTAAAGAATGAAAGTGGGACCCCAGAAGATGAGGAAAACTTTGAAGAAGCTATAAAAAATGTGAACACAGCGTTAAATACTACTGAGGTATAATAAACACTTCTATAGCAAAGTGGAAGAAACGTCACCTACCTTGTTTTTTTCAGAATACACTATGCAATTTTAGGACAGGAATTCCATTTGCAACACTTATATTTGGGTAAAACAGAAGTACAACTTTTAAAATTGAAATTGTGTAGTAAAAAAGACATAGACAAGGTGACACTGTACCTTATGGAAATACTTGAGTTCCCGTGCTCATGCAAGGAATCTACATTTCCTTCCTGAATACTTGAATTTGAGTATATAACAAGTCAGCAACCAGAGTTCATTAGTAATGTACTCCTGTCTCAGACTTCATCAGATTTTCTTTCACACATTAAACTGTAAAGTGCTTGGTACAATAATAAAGAACTGGTGTGGATGATGTCCATGTGTTTAAAATACATTGCTAGGAGAGAGACTCAGAAAGCATTTATTGACATTGTACTGTATTGATGCTGCTTGCTATAGGATTTATTCTGTATAGAAATGAGGTGCTGCAACAGACCTTAGCAAATTCAGTACTTTCCTCTTGTAAGAAATATGTTACAAAATTCCTTTCATAAACTCATCATGCTTAAAAACATTAAAAGTTAAGTAATCATTGTTTTTAAATAATCCTGAAATAGTAACTCATGGTTTAGAATTGAACTCTGATTTCCTTAATCTCTTGTCGATGGTAAATTGCAAAAGCAGTGTTTGGTAAAGGCACATTCTGGTTTTGTTTCTAGATTACGTTCCGTTTTTATTTGAGCTGTGCTGATCCTTGCTTGCACAGTCATGTTAAGTCTCCCACAAAAGCAGCCAGTAAAACTTCATGCTGACATCGGGACCACTGCAAGCCATGTCCCAGGGTATAGGAGATTTATTTCAACTTATGTGTCAGACTGAACTGCAGCAGTTAAGGAGGCAAAACACTGGCTTTTGCAGCCCCTCTTCCCTTCCCTAGCCCTTTTGCCTTTCTGCCTCTCTCGGGGAGGATGGGCAGATGGGACTGGGAGTACCTTTGCTGATGCTGCTACCCATTTTTTAAATCTATGTAGAAAGTAGAAATAAGGTGAAAGTTTGTTTGTAACCTCACCTTGATCAGAAGCCCATGCCTTGTGTTCAGGTGGTGCTGCTAGCAGAAATGTGTCTGAGATGTAAGATTCACAAAAGATGTTGGTATGGAACTCTGAGGTCACTTAGAGTTTGCTCACCTACATAGTAAATGTTGAGCTAATTCAACAAATCCAAAGTTGAGTAAATACCAACCAGATTTGTTTGGTTTTTTTTTCATAGATTCCAAGATGCATTGAAGAGATTTTTAATGATGATTGCTGCATAAATCTCACAGAACAGGTAATGAGCAATTAAGGGTAAGGCTTCACTGTAGAAAAGGTGTCATAAATAATATTGGTGTATGTAACTGTCTCGTGCATTTGCAGTCACCTTCCTTCTGGATTTTGGCTCGAGCTGTAAAGGAATTTGTGGCAAATGAGGGGCAAGGAAGCTTGCCTGTTCGGGGCACTATTCCTGATATGATAGCTGACTCCAATAAATTTATCAAATTGCAAAATGTGTAAGTATACAATTGTTTTCTTTAACAGTTACTAATGGTAGTAAATGATGATGACTTCAGACCTCTCAAAGCGTATGAATTCCTGTATTTAAAAAGTATGTGGGACTGGGGTGAGGAGGGGTGTGTGAGGCACAGCAGCTGGGGGCTCTCTGCTCCCTGTACAGATGCTGTCTGCGGTTCAGAACAGGGCCCGAGCCTTCAGAGCATCCCAGTTTCCTAAGGCTGGGATCTCTTACTAGGGATCACTTAGTTTCAGATCTAGTAAGGACCTTTCTATAGGTAGTAGATCCCATTCCCCACCTACTGCTGTGCAAAGCAGATGGTTCTTTAAACACAGCCGTTGTTTTTTCTCCTCAAGGTTTTTGTCAACCCAGTTACAGAAATTCTATTTTCCTAGATATTTAGTTCTAATACTTAATTCTAAATTAATGCCCTTTGAAGGGATTGCATGGTAGATAAGGAAGGGCAAAGACTTTGCAAATAGGCATCTCTAAGCATGAGTCTTGAATTTACAAATCATGATGTACTTCAGTTCCCAATTCCAAGAAGCATTATATGGTTTTAATGAACAGATAAAAGAACTACAGTTCCTTAAAATGAGCTCTTCAATAGAATTTTGTTAAATACTGTATTATTGAGATGTTTGTGTTGTCATAGTTCTTAATAGAACTAATGCACTATGGCTTCAAATATTAAAATACAGAAATAAAACTTTGGAAACCAAAGGAAGGACGTACAGCTGCTGTTCTGAAAGTACTCAATATTCTTCCTCTGACTGTAGTAATAGTCACGTTAACTTCAACCATTGTCTAGAAAAACATGCATTTTTAAGCCATATCTTTAGTGAACAGCTCAGCCACGCCAGACTCTTGTAGAACAAGGTAGTAAGTGCATTCATGGTCCTGAGGTAGCTCGTGTGGTTTGTAGTTTGTCTTTCTAATATAAAACAAAAAAAAATGGTCTTCATGGTGCAGTTGATGGCTTTATGCTGTAACTATTAAGACTTCTTTATTATCAACAGATACCGTGAAAAAGCAAAGAAGGACATTGCTGCTGTGGGTAGCCATGCTGCTAAACTGTTACAGTCCCTAGGCAAGGTAACTACACATGTATGGCTGTTCAGACAAGGTAGAAGCATTTTTCCCTGACGTTCTGTACAGAACTCAGTCATGGGAGACAGATATGAAAAGAGAAACCTTAATTACTTCATTCTTTGCAAAGAGCTTAAGTAAGTTCTAATGAACTTTATCTGTGGTCTGTTTTATTTATCACTTTTGGTTTGGTCACATAAAACATACAGGGGGATGTATTATTTACAAGTTAAGATATCTTTTCTTAACAAGAACAGCTAGTTATTTCACAATGAATGTATGAGTATCTCCAAAAATATAAATTCTCTGGTCATTATGTGTACTGGAATGAGTATATTCTCTTTTTTAGGCACCAGAATCTATTTCGGAGAGAGAATTAAAACTGTTCTGTGAGTATGCTTGGATTCTGGTACTGTGTTTATGCAAGAGAACAAATAAACACTTCTGAATGACTATAGCTATTAATCGGTAGCTCAATATTTGAATTTTTTAAATAAGTGCTTAACAGTTGTGTGCCTCGTATTCAGTGGAAATAACAGATGTTCAGCACCCATCAAAGTGAGTCTATAAAGGTTGACTTTTAGAAGATATGACATTTTTTCAGGTCCAAACAACAGGTAGCAGGTGTTCTGTGCTTTCTGTGATTAGTACTGAATCACCGTTGCCCATTCTATGATACTGACTTAGAGTGCAGGCTCTGTAAACCTGTGGCAGTCTGAAAGGCTGACACAGGGATGCAGGGAGTGGGACTGCTGATGGCATTTAGGTTATGTCTGTTGTGGATGTGCATACACGTCCACACAGCAGCCTGGCTCAGTCTCCCTGCAACTGGAAAACGTTCCTGGTAAGCACATGGCTCAGAGCACTCTGCTCGTGCACTGATGGATCGTTTCCTGCGGGTTTGAGGATCTCGCAGGTCCTCATTTTTGAGTGCCAGGTGGTAGCTGCACACTGAGTTGTTTCATAGCAATGATACTGGAGAAGAACCTTTTCCTGCTCATACCTGTGCTCTCAAATGATTAGCTGAGAATACGTGAGACAGCAGCGGGTGTAGGACAAGATGAACCCCTGTTCGTTTGCAGCATGGAAGAGGGAAACATGAAGTTGATAGCTGTGATGGATGAATTGCTGTGGAAGAGCCATATGTGTTGTGAGCTGTTACTTTAACACGGCAGATACGTTTCAGTTCTAGAAATACATAAGCGCAGAGTATTTCATTAAAATACTTGTGATCATAGGCCTAAATGTCGATTTAATTACTCCAAGCTACCAGAGAGAACAGAAAATGTTAACTGTGATAAGTTTTAGTCTTACATTTAACACATCAGAGACAGGGACTTACAGAGATTTAGTAACTGGTGATGCATTCAGGTAGGTAACTTTCTCCTTCTGCACCCTCTTAGGCAGCAACTCAGCTTTTCTCCGAGTAGTTCGATGTAGATCACTGTCTGAAGAATATGGTTTAAACACTTTTAACAAGGATGAAATCAGTAAGTACTCCTTTTTGGCATGTACTTTAATTGCCTTTCCAACTTTAAATGGTTTTGTGATCAAAAAGAATTGTATGTTACGTGTTTTATTTCATTATGCAGTTTTATAATTTGGAATCAACTAGAAGTATGTTTTTTTAAGTCTAGAATGTTGAATTCAATTTGATTTTGAAAGTTCAGAAATGACTTTACAGATTGATGCATTTTTCAGGGTTTTTTCTTTCAGATTTTATTTTTGATAGCACATAAAGAAAACATTGTTTTCTTCAAACTTCTGTTTTCTCTACCTCCATTATTTCTGACAGAGCTGGAAAGGTGCTTTCACTTGACCAAAGATTTGACAGTAATTGTCTTGGCCTCTCTCAGCTTACCTCTTCAATATTGGAACTAGCAAAGTAGTTACTTAATATTGTATTTTAGTTTGGGTTTTTTTTTATTATTAAAGCTTGTTTAAATGAAGCTGATAGAAGTCCTCTGAATGTTTTGGAGACAATGTATATACATATACACATACGTTTTGTAATGTTTTTAATTTAAGTGAAAGCACCTTGAATTAGTTGGTAATATTGTGATTTTAGTAGCAATTAATATTTAGAAAGGGTACTAAGCTTGTATGTTAAGGTACTTAAGACCTGTTTTATAATTACAGTCATTACGGTTAAATATTTGAAGCATGCATTTCAAATCCCAAAACTATGACTAAGGAATATCCTATTTAATGTTACAGCAGCTGTCAGAATTGAAACCTATCACTAAACAGTTTATATCAAATACCTGCAGTTCAGTGTTGCCATACACTTTGGTACTGCTGATGGCATTTAGGTTCTGTCTTGTTGTGGATGTGCATACACGGCCACACAGCAGCTTTTGTGTTTCCGGCAGTTGACTCATGGAGATTCTCAGTTGAAGGTTGTTTTTGTTAAGATTCTACTTCCTGCAGATTTTACAGTTTAAGCAAATGGGAAATATTTGATTTATAGTAATTCAGTCTTTTCTTTTCCCATTTCATCTGTACCAGCTAACCAGTTCTCTTGCCGTTTCCAGTTTCCCACATGGATAACCCAGACAGTGAAATAGTGCTCTACTTGATGGTGCGGGCTGTAGATAGATTTTATAAGCAGCATGGTAGATACCCAGGTATGTTAATACCAGTTACTTAACATCATCAGAATAAATATAAAGATCTAATAATTGCTATAATATTAGTTATAAACTACAAAGATAGCATTAGTTTAAATTAAATTAAGATTTCCATATTAATGTAACTTTGAGAATGTGAAAATCCAGGTTAATTTTTTGTGTTTGTGAACTTAAGGATTACCTGAATCAGTAAGCAGTGGGTTGCATGGGTTATAAGTCAGTTCAGCTATGCAGTAGTATGTCGTTATCATGAGTAGCATCAACAGAATATTTGATTATTATTAATCTAGTACTAATAATTGATTAATCTGCTTAGAAACTTCCCTGAAAAATACTTATGCTGCTGTTGAATCCCATTAATTTTGCATGTGGTGTTACAGTCCTGTGATCAGACAGTTAACTTATTTTCCAGGTGTCTACAACTATCAGGTAGAAGATGATATTGGAAAACTAAAATCATCCCTTACTGCTTTCTTACAAGAACACGGGTTGTCTGTGGTGGTGAAAGATGATTATGTTCATGAATTGTAAGTATGATATCTGAAGTGTCACTTTATCTGTAAAACCAATGTGGAAATGCTGACTGTTCCTTTTCTGTCCAGTTGCCGTTACGGAGCTGCTGAGCCGCATGCTGTTGCTGCTTTCATGGGAGGTAAGAATGTCCCTGTATTCCTAAGGTCCCCAAAACCAAACCAGCCTTGAGTCAGAATCTCCACTGTCTTAATTGCTTTGTGTTGTCAGAGCAAAGACCATAATCACAGGCTATAGTCACAAGATCGTGTTGGAACAAAATGCTCCCCTTCCATTCTCCAGAAGTGACCTCCTGTGGTATCTAGAAAAAGTGGACACAGCAAGGATTTAAAGCCAGTAAATAAACCAAATAAACTTAAAAAATAATCCCAGTACATCCATTCTCGAAAGACGCTTTGAGTTAAAAAAAGGAAAGGAGTAATTGTGGTAATATTAAAATTAACACAGTACACATCTTCCTTTAAATTATTACAGTAAACTTATTAAATATAAATAGCCTTGATTTCTTACCTTAATTCAACCTGCAGGTATCATCAAAACTAAATAGGTTTTAATAGATGCTAGAAATTTATGTATATGTTAACTTAATTCCTTTATTTGGCTTCATGTGCTGCTGAAGATAATTAGTATTAAATACTTTGTGTATGTAGGATTTTTTCCTGATTAAATGAAACTTGGGGTCTATGGAGTGTTTTAGAAAAGTTTATAAATGGAACTTCTGAAGAAATTACAGAATACTACAGAACACAAAGAGATCTCAGTTTATTTTACAGTTTAACTGTATGTCATTTTTTTTTAATTGAACTTCTCAGTTTAATTTAAAGGCATCACAGCTTGCACGGGTGGGTGTGCTCACATGTTCCTACTCTGTGTTTATGTACATGGAGAGAGAAGGTGTCTACAACAAAGTATGTAAAGCTGACTTCTGAAGTAACAGCTTTCTGAGCCTCTTTTATACTGGGAATTACTGAAAAGTGTTTTTTTTTTCCTCCTTGCAGTTGTATCAGGCATGCTGCAAATAATTCCATTTTAGTGAGTTCTAGATAAATAACATTTACTTTTTTGAAATGTGACCTGCTAACTACCTTTTTTTTTAATTGGATTTTTTTTTTCTTTTACAGGAGCTGCTGCACAGGAGGTTATTAAAGTCATCACAGGGCAATTTGTGATTTTTAATAACACCTATATTTACAGTGCAATGTCACAGACTTCAGCGACTTTCCAGCTGTAGGATAACAATCACAATTCTTGCCACCAGGCGCTGCTGCTGCCTTCTGTAAATACTGTGGTGTTCTGCCACTGGCTGGACTGTTCTGCATTACCTGCATATTAAAGTTCCTTTATTTGTAACAATTTTATCTTCTGTTTGTTTTTTTTTTTTCCTGAGAACAAATAAAATTAGACCCAATCCCAATTTTTTTTAATCTAGAATGTTCTAATTCACTTTTGGAAGGAGAAAGCAGCTGCTGCTCTCTAGTGGCATAAAATGTGTTTACAGTTGGGCTTGCCTGGGTTGCAACGGAGCTGAACTTACACTATCGATCCAGCCCTTCTTGTAACCACCAGGTCAAGGGAGGGGATTCTGCCCCTCTGCTCTTGTGAGGCCTCACCTGGAGCCCTGCATTCAGCTCTGCACTTCTCAACAATGGAAGGACATGGAGCATCTCCACTATGAGGACAAACTGAGAGAGCTGGGGTTGTTCAGCCGGGAGAAGAGGAGGCTCTGGGGAGACCTTAGAGCAGCCTCCCAGGACTGAAAGGGGCTCCAGGAAAGCTGAGGAGGGGCTCTGGATCAGGGAGTGTCAAGGATAGAATGAGGGGGAATGGTTTTAAGCTGAAAGAGATTGAGATGGGATCTTGGGAAGAAATGTTCTCCTGTGAGGGTGGGGAGGCCCTGGCACAGGTTGCCCAGAGAAGCTGTGGCTGCCCCATCCCTGGAGGTGTTCAAGACCAACTTGAATGGGAGTTTGAGCCCCTGATCCAGTGGGAGGTGTCCCTGCCCATGGCAGGGGGTTGGAACTGGATGGGCTTTGAAGTCCCTTCCAACTCAAACCATTCTGTGATTTATGTGATAAAAGCAGCTCTGAGGGAGGAGGACAGGTAGAGGGTTCAAGAGGCTCTGATTTGAGGATCTCACTGCGGGAAGAGCTTGGGAAAGCTGTGGCACTTTTCCCGTTTACCTTTTCCTTATCACTGAGTCCAGGGACAGGAGAGAAAGGCCTTGCACCCCTGAAGCTTGGTTCTCCAGCTGCATTAAGAGAGTCATAGAACCGTTTGGTCCCCCCGTCCCTGTCCACTACTCAACCACATCCCTGAGCACCTCATCTGCCCGGCTTTTCAACACCTCCCGGGATGGAGACTCCACCGCCTCCCCGGCGGCCTCTGCCAGTGCCAGAGAACGCTTTCAGTGAAGACATTTTTCCCAATGCCTAACCTGAGCCTCCCCGGGCGCAACGCGATCCGACAGAGGCTCGTTCCCCCGGGGGCGGGGCGGGGCCGGGCGGGCTCCTCCTGGGGTGGGGCGGGGCGGGGCTGGGCGGGCTCCCCCTGGGGCGGGGCTGGGCTGGGCGGGCTCCCCCTGGGGCGGGGCGGGGCTGGGCGGGCTCCCCCTGGGGCGGGGCTGGGCGGGGCTGGGCGGGCTCCCCCTGGGGTGGGGCGGGCTCCTCCTGGGGCGGGGCGGGGCTGGGCGGGCTCCCCCTGGGGCGGGGCGGGGCGGGGCTGGGCGGGCTCCTCCTGGGGCGGGGCGGGGCGGGGCTGGGCGGGCTCCCCCTGGGGTGGGGCGGGCTCCTCCTGGGGCGGGGCGGGGCTGGGCGGGCTCCCCCTGGGGCGGGGCGGGGCTGGGCGGGCTCCTCCTGGGGCGGGGCGGGGCGGGGCTGGGCGGGCTCCCCCTGGGGCGGGGCGGGGCGGGCTCCTCCTGGGGCGGGGCGGGGCGGGCTCCTCCTGGGGCGGGGCGGGGCGGGGCCGGGCGGGCTCCCCCTGGGGCGGGGCGGGGCGGGCTCCCCCTGGGGCTGGGCGGGGCGGGCTCCCCCTGGGGCTGGGCGGGGCGGGCTCCCCCTGGGGCGGGGCTGGGCGCGCTCCCCCTGGGGCGGGGCGGGGCGGGGCGCGCGGGCTCCCCCTGGGGCGGGGCTGGGCGGGGCGGGGCTGGGCGGGCTCCCCCTGGGGCGGGGCGGGGCGGGGCGGGGCGCGCGGGCTCCCCCTGGGGCGGGGCGGGGCGCGTGGGCTCCCCCTGGGGCGGGGCGGGGCGGGGCGGGGCGGGGCGGGGCGCGCTCCGCTCCCCAGGGCCGCGGGTCGCGCAGCGCTCCGGCCGCATCCTCGGCAGGTACCTACCCCGAGCCGTGTTTCCGACCCCCTGCACGTTCCCCGCCCTCCAAAACCAGCGGATGAACCCTTCCCTGTTTCTCCTCGGCGCTGTTGGGCCTTCTCGTGTTAGGGCTCTGATGCGTGCGCTCGCTCCTGTGCGGTGCCCCGGAGAGCTTCTGACGGCTCCACTTCAAATGGGAGCTACAAACCGTGCACGGCTCGTTTGAGAGGGCCGAGGGATGGGGTGGAGGCTAAACCAGCACTGGAAGCCTTCGAAGTTCTGTTACACACAACAAGGTTCCTCTAATTCAGTGGATGCGCCCTCATCTGTGGTGGGTTTTGATTTAAATGGGACACAGATCTGTTGGAGCGGGTCCAGAGGAGGCCACGGAGATGATCCGAGGGCTGGAGCCCCTCTGCTGTGAGGACAGGCTGAGAGAGTTGGGGTTGTTCAGGCTGGAGAAGAGAAGGCTCTGGGGAGACCTTAGAGCAGCCTCCCAGTGCTGAAAGGGGCTCCAGGAAAGCTGGGGAGGGGCTCTGGATCAGGGAGTGCAGGGATAGGATGAGGGGAATGGTTTTCAGCTGAAAAAGGAGAGATTTAGATGGGATCTTGGGAAGAAATGTTCTCCTGTGAGGGTGAGGAGGCCCTGTCCCAGGTTGCCCAGGGAAGCTGTGGCTGCCCCATCCCTGGAGGTGTTCAAGGCCAGGTTGGATGGGGCTTTGAGCCCCCTGGTCCAGTGGGAGGTGTCCTTGCCCATGGCAGGGGAGTGGAACTGGATGGGGTTTTGAGGTCACTTCCAACCAAACCGTTCTATGGTTCTATGATAGGATACCCACAATCCAGTCTTCTTCCACTGCACAGGATTTGACCACTGCAATTTAAAAGGATAGTCCCATCCTCAGACTGGCAGTTGCTGTCCTGATGTGGCTGCGAGGGGCAAGTCTGGCAGCCCAGGCCCTGACTGACCAGGGACGTGTGTGTCAGCCTCCAAGAGAGCTCTGCTGACCACCTGCATCCGTCCACCCGAGTGTTCAGTCCTGTGTTCTAACGCTGCTGAACAAACATGAATGAGTCTGTAATTTAGGGGTAATTTTTTGAGGTTTGAAGGGAAGTCACTGAGTTATTGTCCATAACTGAGGAGGTAGAGGTAATCTATTTTCTTTCAAATACAAGGTTTGCCAGAAGTTGCAGCAAATCCTGTTATTTATCTTTTCGTCTTTGCCCTGCGATGCAACAACAGTTGAGCTATTTGCATTTTAGTGTAGCTGGCTTGCAAATACTATTTTGTGTACCTTCTGTGTGTTGTGAAAGAAAGACTACCCGACATATCTTTCTACAGTGTTTTAAAACACTTGTGCTCCTTATATTAAAGGCTCTTTAATTGTATAAATGTGTACTTAATTAAACTTTATTGAAATGAAATTAGCTCCAAAATGAGCTCATTTATACAGCCTTTCTTTTGTTAAGGGATATGTAGGTGGTTTTTTTTGGCTAACTAGGTGGTTATCAGTAGGGGAAAAGAAGGTGAGAAAAGTTTGCAAGGTTTCTGCTGTTGTGGCAGGGTTAGATTTGCAAGAAGATGAAATGCACGTCAGTCATCACTTCTCAAAGAGTAAAGGAGGTTCAAATTTTCCCTCTCAAAACACGTGCTTCACCGATGCTCCTGCGAGGATGTATATGGAGCAGTTGAACTAATGGAAGCAGCAAAGGAATGGGGACAATCAGTAACTAAATGGAAAGCAGGGCTGGCACAGTGTTAAGGTGACACATTTCTCATAGCTTTGCTGCACTTTGATAAGGATAGCTAATCCATTATTAAGCTGGATTTATCACTGATTTAAAGTTTCTACCTGGACCTAAATAATTTCTGAGAGACTGAAATAGGTTACTGTGATGCATGCATCAACCTTTCTTTCTGTTTGGGACTTGAGGCATAGTTATGGGATCGTCCTTTCTGCTTCCAAACTGTATTTCACTCTGACTGCTGCTCAGATCACTCTCAGATGCCAGCACCTTAATTTTCTGTAGAATCAGTGCTGTGGGCTTTTTCGGGATTACACAGTTCGTGCAATGCGATTTATTCCTGGGTGAACTAATGTCATTCTTAGTTTAAGAAATAATGTCTTCGTTCATGCTCATTTTCTTTGCTTTTGATCCATACTGATAAAACAACATAGTTACTGGTTAGTGGCTCACTGAGCAGCAGTGGGAGGCTGAATGTTTTATATTGGATATCAGACACACTTGATCCTCTACAAACATTACTTGGTGTTCCTGCTACCAGTTGTTGGCTGATGATAAGGTTGGCAACCTGTTGTAAGGAAAACTGGATCAGATTTGTTGTGATAAATGACACAGAGCTAGGTATATTTTAAAAGGTGGGTGTTTTTGGTATCCTACAATAGTGACATGGAGTCACCTGATTTCTGCAGAATGTTAACTTTCAGAGAATAACACCATTATATGTCATTAAATGCAGTGTTACTACAAAATTCTGTATTTCCAGATAAAATCTTTGTTATGCAAGAGCATATTAAGCTGTGTGTGCCAGATGATAGTGTACAACCAGAAAATTAGAGTGTATTTTAACTGCATATGATATTATAAACACTGCTAATATAAAGAGAAAACACTTTTTCCTTGCTGTTGTAGAACAAGAACAGGGATATAACCAAAAATGGACAATCAAAAGGTGCAGAAAAAACAGTGTGGTAAGATACCTAATATAATTTGTTGTTTATTATCTGCATTAGAGTTTTGGTAGACTGTGATACTCTGTGATGGAGTGGTGAATTGTTGGGGAAATGTTCTTTTTCCTTGTTGCCAAATTTTTGAATTCTGTATTGGATTGCAAAAGAGCAAAACTAGTGAGAAACTTTGAAATAGTAAGTAATACCATAACAAAGTCACTTTTTTCCTGCTGTTTACCTGCATTTTTATTGTATTTTAACTTCTTTAGGAAGTACCAAACATTAAAAGTGTTTAAAATATACAATATTTGCTGTTACTGTTGCAAATAATTACCAAATAAGTCTTTTTATTACACCCAAGAGGCTAAGAAACGGATCTTTAAATTGGTTTAGATACCTGGGGTTGTATGTAGGTGCTCAGAAAATCCTTTATGTTAACTTACTCTGAATAGTTTCATGGTTTTGTATTATTCACTCAAATACACTTAATGCACGTTGCATTTGCCATTTGTGAATTTAATATTTATTAATTCACTCCACATTTACTAACAATTCATAGTAATCAAAGACCAGAAATATTAAAAGGAGGCTGTTACTTTGGCTAAGGAAATCATGCTCAAATAACAAACTTTGGAGAGGAATATTTTTACATTAAGTATGTTTGTTACTTATAGGTGAATAGAAGTGGTGCAGATCTGTTTTTGGTGGTTTTTTTTTTCTTTAAAATGCATGTACATACTATATTTTTGGGCAGGTCTACTGTAAAACTAAATAGATTAACATAAAGAAAACATAACATTTTACATGAAGTTTTTTATATTTGCTCTTAGATACGAAAACAGATCTGAACTTACTGCTGGAATGCCTTAAATACCAGATGGACTGTCCTGTATCTCAAAAAGAGGCTTTGATCACTATTTGTTCAATTTGTCAACAAAACAGTAAGAAGCCCTCTTCCTCACAAACAATACAATTTTGAGTTCACAATATATGTTAAGCAGCTGATTGTAACTGCAAAAAAAAACTGTCTAAAGGTTATAAGGCTTGGGAAGTTAAAATCTTGGAAGGTTTTCATTTTTCACAAAAGCAAAAGCTTAATTTTTGTTCTTTTTTTCTGTTATAGGTGAAGCAAGTGAATATTTTCAAGAAATTGGTGGTTTGATGTTTATAAATGATCTTGCAAAGTCAAGTGTTGATTGCATAGTAAAGGAAGCAGCTTTATTTACATTAGGAACTATAATAGAGAGTAATGGTAATAAGTAATATTTATGTTTCTGAGTGAGTTATGATCCTGTGTTATTACTTCTGCTTGTGCTTTGTCTCCATTACTTTTTTTGTCTCAAAAAAATCAGATCACAAGATTATCAGCAGTAAAGGGGCAGTAAAGGTGCCACAGTTTCACTGTAGATCCCCAAATTTGGAGAAATACCTCGTTAATTTGTGTGGACAGCATGCCTTGGTGATACCAGACTGCCTCCCTTCCTCAGCAGCGAGTGCTAAATGACTTGTAGATTGTTCCAAAGTTGGCCCAAGTCCTGGTTGGTTTAGAACTGACTTAAGTCACTTCGTAGTCCTGTTTTGTCTCCACTCACCACATACTGGATGCCATAGAGACTCTAGTTACTACATTACAAAATCAATTTAGGATTACAAACAGCTTGCTTTAGGACTTAACTGTCTTTATATTCTGGTTTCAGTTTATTGTCAACAAACTTTGTGTACTTCTGCATTGTTTGAAGACCTCATTTTATTTTTAATTAATAAGGATTCTGGTGTGAACTTGAAAAGAATGTCTGTTTATGTCATCTTAGTACTGGTTTCAAATAACAGTAAGTTGGGTTTTTTTTCTGTTTTATGACAACAATTTTTGCTGTTTACTTAACTGCAGTACAGTAATTTGGAACACTTAATAAGTAATGTTTTGGTAAAGTTAATTTATAAAGATGAATAGTGGCCCTTAACTGAAACTGAAGTGTATAAGTAGATCATAGGCCACTGGGATTTCCTTAAATAGTATAAAGTGATTTAGACCTAAAAAATGAAATTATAGTTTATAAAAAAATAAGGCATACCAATAGTTTCTGGTGGTGTATAGAAAAAAAGCAGACATAGACAGAAATGGAATAATTTTGCCAATGTGTTGGTGTAGCTTTGTGTTTGTTTTTAGGGGGGATGTATGCTTTGGAAGTGGAAACAGAATGCATATACATACATTAAACTTGAAGTTAAGGTTTTGTCTCAAGTTGCATGTGTCTTTGTCTTATATGTGTTCTTTTTTAGGGAGTGGGCAAACCTATGTCAGAGATACAGGCTGCATCAATCTTTTGCTGCAGTTATTCAGGTAAACAAACAGTTGCAATTCAAAAAGAAAAATGATAGACTATTTATGACTTATGTTTTCCTGACTATTTGGGACTTGTTTGAATTGTTCTTAACAGAACAACTCTTTCCACATCTGAGCTGAATCTGTCAGATGAAAATGCTAACCAGTGCTACCAGCTGTGGTCCTCAGTCTGCAGTACGCTCTGTGCCTGCGTTAACAACCCTCAGAATGGTAAGCGTGGCTGAAATTGTGAAAAGCATCAAGTGACAACAGTTTGTTTTCACTTCTACCGTTCAACTGAAATTTCATATTACATTTTGATTTGGGCTTATTTGTTTTTACTTTTCCAGAAGATAATCAAAACATTTGCTGTTCAGTTTTTCCATGTGCCAGAGAGTGGCTCGAAAGTTGCACAGAGCCTGAGATAGTTCGTCCTATTTGCTCATTTGTTGGTCTCACCGTTGCAAGTAACTGTGAGTGCAGCTCAAGCTTTAAATTGTTTTTCTTTTGTAGAATAAGTTTAATTTAGTAGTTAGATGTTTGATTTCTTTTTGTCAATCTCTACAAATTCATTTGCTGTTCCTCTAACTTTAATTCTGAAAGCCATATTCCACCATCTTTAGTTACAGTGCCTGCCTGGGGCTTAAGGGCAATAATAGCCATAAACTAGCCACATTTCGTAAGGTCAGTAAAAACTATTTGGAAGCTGGTTTGATGTATTTTACAAATGTAAGTCATCATTACATCTCTGAAAAAAATGACTAAGGTAGAACTCCAGCATAATGTTTGCTATTTGTATGCGTGTATTAGACTATGTGTGTCCTGCAGCTATTTTATAAGACAATGACTAGGTTTCTTGGGGTTAATATCCATCCAACTTCAGTTCCATTGTATGGGTGGAAATGTAGTGGTTCATACATGCACAGAAAAAATTGTGGTTAGCCTAACTGATAAAACACCACAACGATTTGCAACTTGTATTATTAAAGACACATTTTTTCTTTTTTTTTTTCACTAAGCATATGTGCAGAAATATTTAGTTTCTGTTGGAGGCTTGGATACATTGGCTAAAGTTCTAATCAAGCTGATGCATGATTCCTGTATGAGTCACTCAAACACAAAACTTGCAGTAGTGGTAACAAAGACTCTGGATGCCTGCATTGCCCATGACTGTGAGTGGAAAGACCAGCTACTGTTTTTTATATATGGGATTTTAAAATGCAATTTTTTAAGTCTGATTTTGGTGGAAAAGTGACATGAATGGATACTAAAAGGCAATTCAGTTATATACAACCCAGTTTATATTGCAGATCTTTACAAATTGTAATGTGTATATTGGGAATCTTTCCGTTCATCTGAGGTGGGTTACTTTCCTGTTGTTGCTGAAATAAACACAGTGAAATTTAAACTATAGTGAAAATTAAAAATAAGATAGTGGCACTAGTTTTGTATAAGTAAAGCTGAGAACTGGACGAGGCAGTCAGCCTGGATCCGGGAGTTAATACCTGTGTTTCTATAGACCCATGCCTAAGCTAATAAGCTTTGTAAGATTTAGGAGGCTTTAGTAATGTGGGTGTGGAGCTGAACAAATGTCTGCATAATGCATCTTTACTCTGATTTAGTGTCTGGATAGCGCTATCCTAATGAGGTCTTTGTGTGCTCCGTCAGAAGGCTTTGAGAAACCTATGAACCTGAAGAACCTGCACTGTTGGCCATCATTAGTATATTTGACACTTCTGCCTTAAATGCTCACTAACAGAAGTTGAAAAAAAAAGTTAAAAACATAAACCTGCACGAGTTTTGAGCCTAGTTTCAAAGCAGTTGGTATGTGACAGGGTTAGGTTTCAGCATATATATGCTAGCAGTAGTGTTCTCCACTTCAGGAAGAGCTTGCCCTGTGCCAGAAACATTCCTAGCTCTCTTTGTGGCAGAGTCTGTATGTCAAACCTTATCTGTACTTTTTTTACTCTGTTGTGGAGTTGATAAAGGATGTGGACAAACCCAGCAGAATTCTACAGAACGTGCATATTGCAAAGCCCTTGTTTAAAATATCTTCTAGCACATGTCTACAGCACAATCTGGGAGAAGGGGTGGTGTTGGATATAGGGGAGCAGCAGGGGCAGAATTACTGCAGAAGGAGGGATGAGATAATTTGAAGTGTTAAAATGAAGGAGAAAGAAGGGAAGGATTGTGTAAGCCCAAGGATTTAGAGAACTGTAAAGTTCCCTTGAAAAACAGCTTTTTATACTTGGTTGATACCTGTATACTTATTATCTAGTTTATTTTCCTTCATATTATTTTTAACGTAATAGCTGCCTTGGGTGTTGTCTTGTCTAAGTATCACACTGTGTCAGAGCTACTGAAGCTGCTGTCCAATGACACTCTGGATACAGAAGGAAAAATTAGTATTATTCTAACAATTGGACACTGTACTGAAGTTTGTGGTAAGGCTTTTTGTTTTCTTTTTTTCTGTCACTTTCTGCTAGGTTTTCGTACATTATTTCAATGGTGTCATTTCATCAGGACTAGAGCATGAGGGAAAGTTCTATTAAAGTTCTACTAATGCAATATTAATATTCAGGAAAAATATGTTTCTGTAGTGTTCCATTTTTAAATTTTAAAAGCTGTTATCAGTTAGTATCTTTAAGAGCTTAGAATGCGTAGACTATTAGGCAACAATTCAGAGCTGGGCTTAGGTATCAAAGGGTAAAATTCATCCAGATCTGAAAACGAGTGCAATACGTCCATACAAAATAAGTCTTTTTAAGCTCTATTTTAATGGCCCTTGATAGCTACAGCTCCTGTCCACTGTTTGCATAGCTACTGCTTTAAAAAGCTGTGTAACGTTATTGTTTTTGAAGTAACATAAACAGTAGGTAACCCTAAAAAAATTTTGCCAGGCCTCCTCAGGGCTTTTGAATGGTGAAAATATGACACTAAAGTTGGTATTTTACAAGCCAACAGAACAGGAAGTGAGATATTGATCCTTGTTCATACTGCTAGTTTTCCTCACGTATGTTCAGAAACCAAGAAAAAGGGATTATGTTCAGAAATCCCAATTGATTATCATCCTCTTAATGTCAATGATGTGTCAATAATTAGTTCAGTAGGTCATAAACCTGGTATTTTAAAAGACTTTTTCATGGAGAATTAATTGAAACAAAGCTCAAAGGAAAATGCCTTTTAAATAGAAATGTGATTAAATCAACAGAATAAAAGTTTCTCTTAAAATGTCAACACTAACAACATAATCATATTTCACCTTTTGTTGATATCTTTGTGTTATCAAATTAGATAACAAATCTATTTTTAAAAATTGTCTGTTTTGTGAATATATACAACAAATGAGATCACAATAAAAAATTAGCTACTTACCTTAGTTAAAGAGGAGGAACAGATTAGCCAGACCAAGATTAAACTAGTAGTTTTATTGCTAATTATAAATGTTAAGCTTTTGATATTTCTGCATCTCGAGGTTTACATAAATGCAGCAAGTATACTTTAAGAGTACATCCCGGAACAAAAAAACACAGAGAAGCCATAATTCAAATACTTCAGTGACAATTAAATGACTTTGGATCTCTGTCATATAGTTTGTCTGTGTCTTTCAGTCTTCTTACAAGAACTTTGTGCTGTGATCAAATTATCTTATGTGATCCAGAGCGATTCTGCTGCTACCTGGGCAGCAGGTCATCACAGCATGCCTGGATCCATAATGGAAATTTCCATTTTGGAATTTCTCTGGAAATTACTAGTATTAATTTCTAAAATTACTGTAAGATTAAATGCATGTGAGCCTGAAATCAATCTATCTTCCTTTACAATGTCCTATTTTAGAAGAAAACCAGTGTGAACTGCTGCAGAGCAATGGTCTTCCACTTATGATTCAGTTATTAACTGAGTCTCAGGATGAAGAACTAAACAAAGCTGCTACTTTTGTGCTGCAAAACTGCAAACAAATGAGTAAGCTTATTGTTATTGCTTTGAAAGTTACAGAGATGATTTCCATCTTTAAGTTCCGTTGACCTTCTAAATTATTTTAACTGTAGCAGCTTTGATATTCTCTATACTCCAACAGGGAAGTTGTGTATTTGCTGCCATGGACTGATTACTGCATTTTAGCAGAAAAATGAAAAGTGAAAATCCCAATGATGTTGCAAGAATGCAGTTGTGAAATGTCTATATATATAGGCCCAATTCATAAAAGCTTTTCCACCCACAAATTATGAGCAAAATACTGACACTGTCATTTAACACACAATTGGTACTCTATTCCTGGATGTGTACCCAGGAACTAAACCAGCAGATAAAGCCACAAATCACCACGACTACAGATACTTTACAATACTAAAAAGACTTGATCTTTATTTTTTAAATAGAGTGTATTCTGAAGTATCCTGTTCAAGGTTTTTTAAATTAACTGTATAGTACTACCAATGAAGCATAAAGATGCCTTGCCCTTTAATCTCTAAAGCGTGGAAGGTATTATGCAATTGCTAATTACTTAAAAGCATGCATCTACAGTTTTGTACTGAAAACATAACTGAGAATTTTGTTTAAGATTATGAGGGTGTGATGATTTTACTGTCCAGTCTTACGGAGTTGTTTTCTTAAAAAACCAGAGCCCCGTACTGGTAAAGGGCCTATAAAGATAGGACTTACTCTATGATAAAGTAATATTTTAGAGCAGAGTGTCACTGTATAAATGTCTTATAGTAACTTTAATTGTAAGCTCATCTCTTGTAATTGCAGATTATATATTAACATTTTTGTGTAAATTTAAATTAACCGTTAGAAATATTATTAAGATATTATATTTTGCATTAAATTATTGGAGTTGTCCCTCAGCATACTAAAATATAATAAGTATTTATTAAGGTGCTTATTGATAAAATTTTGAATATTAATATTGTTTTATATTTTATAAAGCTGAAAAATTGTCCCTGAAAATAAATGATAATTCATTAAATGTGAACAATGCAGAAGAGTTGGATGAGCAAGTCAGAAAAAGGAGTCTAGAAGAGTACTGGAAGAAAGCAAAAGAAATCTTACATAGAATAACGTTGCTTGAAAAGGAACATGATGAGGTTGGCCTATTTACTAAAGTAGGATAAAATAAGGCAAATCTTTCCAGAGTTTAGAGAGATATAGAATGTAAAACTTGTCAAATAATTTCAGGTTGAGTTAGGAAAGTAGGGAAAACCTTGGATGTGTGTGAAACGAACCCAACTTTTACCATTACTGTATATCATACAAAGAGAGAAGTACACAGGGGAATCAGAGAATACAGGCATCTCTATTTTCATGAAGCATTTTAGTTCATTATAAACCTGATTTTCTACAAAATTGAGGTAGATTGAACCTATAATTTCAATATTTGCATGCATGACATTCTCATGACTGTACAGCTACGATGGGAGAGATGGTGATGGACAAATGTAAACACAATGAAGTCATTTTGTATTTTCCTTATGCTGTATAACTACTTGGTGCCTCTGGGTGTGGAACAGCAAGTTTTTTAGTTATTTAGCAGGATCTTAAGTTAAAATCTTTTAATTTCTGGAAGTGCCCTGTAATAGTAGCAAATCCATTGCCTCAAACTGGAACTACTAGTGGTAACTACTCCTCAGACACCTCGGCAGCATTGCTGTCTTGCTGGCTCTCAAGTCAGTCAGGGGATTTTGAAGCTTCTCTGGAATTTGCTTTGCCTTCAGAGTTAGTCTGGTCTACACTAGTTAATCTTGTTACTAGATTTATTTAATATCTTTATAGCACTTGTATAGTTGCTAACTAGTATTTTTCAATACAGGAAAGAGCAGAAGGAAGCGCATTTGCAGATAGATCTGCAGAAGCCAATACTGAAGCATCAAAACACCATGCAGTGAATCTTGGCGATCCAAAAACTTATCTAGAAGGAACACTTAAAGAAGTACATTGTCCACAGTTGACCTCTAAGTCAGATGATCAAGTCCTTGCTCCATCTGTAAATTCTTTTCCACAGAAAAATGAATTAGTGAACGCTATGGATCCAGTAAATGCTTCAATCGGACAAAGCAAACAGAGTAATATTCCATGCTCGGTTAATGAACCACAAACAGGCCACGTGCTTCATAGTCACAGTATAAATGACAAAACTGCTTGTGTAACAAATCCATCTGTTCAAGTGAGGTAAGTATCTTACACATAAGCAGAAATACTAAGCTGCTGTTCTTCAGTGATTTCCAAATTGATTGCCCTTCTAAATTATCTGTTACTAATGATGTCTCTCTCCTGCTGAGAAGATACGCCTTTTGAGAACATTCTGTGGCAGTGTCTTTGACATCATAGATACAGATTACAGACATAGTAGCAAAAGCTTTGATTTTTTTCTCTGAATGGAAGATAGGCTTCTCATGGATTGTGGAGAGCACCTGTTACAGGCCCTAATCTAAGGCCTTCAACATAGCAATGAAAAAGCATCCATCATTTTGACCTCAAAATTCTCACTGATTCAGTAGATCAAGATTTGGCCCATTGGTTTGGATAAAAACACAAACATTTCTGTAATATGCACGTACCTGGAAAACAGCAGTTACAGAGCTGCTCTGTAAAAATTGCAGCGCCTACAAACGAAGTGAAAAAGTACGGCCCCTCCCGCCCCCTGGCTATTCTCCCCTCATAGTCACATATTCAGCTGCTTCCTGCCATGGGAAGGAAAAAGATCAAGCCTTGTTTAGTCATTGGCTATTTTCTTGCTCATTGCTCTCACACAAATGCTTCTCTTTTTTATTTTTTTTTCTGCTTATGATTATCTTTCCTATTTATGAACAAAACTTTAATTATAGGCAACTTGCAAGGATAAATATAGATTCCATTATCTTGAATTTTTATCTGGGAAGTCCCTCAAGGCAGACAATCAAAGAGTGAACAAAACTACATTTCTCCCTTATTTGAGCTCCACTTTTTAATTGTGTTTTTTTAATGTGACTGGTGGGACCTGGTTCCTGTGCAGTGTCCTTGCATGCATTATATTGTAACTTTGCAACCACTGCAGAAGTTATCAAAAGTCGAGGGTGTTTTCCATGGTACACTGAGGTAAATTTTGCTTTGCTATGGATTAACATAATTTCACACAGCTTCTTTATTTGCTGTTCTGACCTCTGAAGCACAGAACTGTTAAATTAATTTCTTGGAGGGGATAAAAAGCGCTCTCCTTGCCTATGCATTTGTGTGTAAACAGGGGTTACCCAGGCATAACCGTGGATTAGGCTCCTTGCTCCTGCAGCAGTCGGGTGTGTCAATGACACAGAAAAATGCACGGTCAACGTTATCACAGGTCGTGGTATAAAAAGTTATTCAGTGTAAAGAAAATGAGCATCAGTCACCTTTTAGAGGAACTGTTACATCTGGTGAAGGCTACGGTGTTTTGAAGACTTTGTGAAAGTTTTATGTGCACTAAGTAATCCTTATGTCACCAGAATTGCAAATAGCTCTGGTAACCAGCATCCCTTGAAAGCACGGCGTTCCAGATGCTGGAACGGAATGCTGAACAGCACTGCAAGGAATGCTAACCACAGCTCTCTAGTAAACAGATATCCAACACAATGGTTACACGCTGGATACCACCAGCCCTGTAACTTGGGATAATTACAATCAATTTTTTAGTGGTCTATCTTTTATATATTTAATGTGTTCCTAGTTTCCCCTTTGTAATGTGTATACTAATTTCCAGGTAATTGTATGTTGTGAAATTTGATTGTTTTTTTTATTTGTTCACATTTTGATCTTCCCAGGGAACATTTATTTGAACGACCAGCAGAGATTGTTAAAAATATGAGACAAACAGGCACATCAGGTATAAACAGCTAAACATATTATTTTCTTAGAAATTTTGTTCTTAATGAGATTTTAATTAGTTTTGTGTACTTTTACCACTACTTCTTATCAGATGTTATATATCAGTAATTGACAGAATACATTATGTATAATCTTTAACTGCTTGCATGGTTTTGGAATTTTATATCTTATACAGTTTTACTGGGAGAATATTTATTTTGCTTTTCTTCTAATACAAATTTTAGCTTTCTGTTTTTAATTAACCATTCAAATAATGTATTACAGATAGACATTTTAAGTTCTCTGAATGCAATCCATACTGAACAATGAAAGCCATTAATAGAAAATGTGTAAGGTTGCTGGTTTTGTTCTGTACTTACTAAGATTGGTGATAGAACCTCCCTGCGTGAGTGACTTCTGCCTGAAGCTCTTCCTGCATGTTGAACATGTGTTTAAGATAATTTTTTTTTGGATTTGTATTAATCTTCTTAGTCCAATATGTTTATTTTAGAATGGGGATCTGTTCAGTGACATTTTTATCGGTAATTTAGTTTCCTGTTGATTTATAAAATCTGTACTTATTCATTAGGTTATTTGCCAGAATGCAGAATGGTAGCTTTACAGGTAACTGAGCTGATGTCCAGGTTACATACATTTAAATGAAGAATAAATATTATTCCAGTACACATTTTTCAGTAGCTGATTCCAAATAGAAATAAAGTTTACAAGACTTAGTTAAGCAATGTAAGTTTACAGGGTTATTTTCCTGTGTCAAAATGGAAGTAATACACTTTGGAAGAGTGATGAAAAAGCACTGAATTAAACCTAAGTATTCTGGATTTACAAAAATGTAAATGCAATCCATTTAACTTCAGGAATTCCATTTGGCTTTTCTGCTGTTATGTAAATTAGACTTTAATCTACAAATAGAAAATAAATTGAATGTAGTTATGGTGATGCATGATTACCATGGCAAAAGATAGATTGCATATTCTTAGTGGGGTGTTTTCCCTCCTAATTTAGGTCAACATTCATTCTACACAGAGAGAACCAAGGAAAAAAAAAGTATTTCAACTACATCTGCATCCCATAAACCGGCAGATTTAAGATGTTTAGGTAAATATCTTTCTTTCCTGAGTGCATTACAGAAGCCTTAAAGAGTCAGCAATGCAGTAAGTAAACTGACATGACAGAAATTTTAACACATCTATTGGATAACTTATTCTGTAATTTTTAACTGCTTCCTTTTCTTTTTCTACCCCTAAAATAAAACAAATATTCATTTAAAGCTTACACATTCCAGTTTTGGTCTAAGCATCGTTTTTTTAATGTGAGTTTACTAACAAACTGAATTCACAGCAGCTTAAAATCTGACACACTACTTATAAGAGTACTTAAGAGTGGATGTTTTCCTCCTTTCTCTAATTGGAAAGAGGGAGGAAAAACATGTAGGCCTGCTCCGTTCCATCATGTATTCCCCTGCTAATCCTCCAGACTATTCTGCAGCCTTCTGGTTTCTCTGCCTCACTGCTATTAAGTATAGGCAGTCAGTTCTGTAGTCATGCAAGATTGCAGCCCTCAGTTACCCCATCTTATACTTCTTGAATGTGGTCTATCAGTCAGTTATTAAGGATGCTGCTGGTACTCAGGATTTTTAAGTGGATTTTATAAGCAAGCCTGTGTCTCCTTGTTTAAAATACAAACAAACAAAAAAAAAGGAAAAAAAGAAAAAAAGCCCTCACCTTTGAACATCATTTATGGATAACGGGCCCAAGCTGTCAAACTGAATTCAACCTGAGCTTTAGCACTACTTAGTCTAGAAAATCTATTGCAGCTATGTACCATGCTGATCTTAAAATTACAGTGCAGAAGTTCTCCTTCAGCTGATATAAGTAACCGTGAGAACACACATGAAAACTGAACCATAAATTACCCTAAGAATGTCCTCAAAAATGAAAAGGAAGGCTTCCTGTGAGGAAATCCATACTATAGCTAGATGTTTGTTCAGTTTAATGCAGATAACTGCTTCAACAGAGAAAGTTTCAAAGTATAGGAAAGACATCTTTGGGCTCCTGGATAAATGTGCAAAAGGAGCTGAGGCTGCATTCTTCCCATCCTACTAATATTTTACTTTGGTAAAGGATCCTTGCCTCTTTTAGTACCTCTGGAGCTGAAGTGTAGTATAACTTGGTTTCACAGGTCATGCTGAAAACCCTTTTATTTTTTTAGAGACCAGATACAAAACAAGAAGTAGGTATTTTCAAGAATGTAGGTAAAGTGCAGCCTCTTTTGAAATGTGTATGTGGAAAGCTGGAGGTCAAATTGCGGATCATAGTGAGTAAAATAAAACACTGGACTTTGTGATGGCTGCTATAGGCATTGTGCTTGCTATATCGTATTTTTTTTCTTCCAGGTTGTACAGCAGGATCATTGTGCTTCAATAGTAAAACCTTTACTAAGATGTTGCAGAGTTGTTCATACCAGTGTGACCATCACAAAGTCATTCTGGAAGCTGAAGAAAGATATAAAAAGGAACTTCGCAAATTGGCTGTTTGTAACAAGAATAAATATGCAACTTATCAGGGTAATTATCTTTTTAAAGTAACTTTTTTAGTTATAACTATTGTTTTAAATCATATTTAAAATTCTGAACTTTTTTCAGTCTGATTCTGATTATCCTGCTCTTATAAACTCATTTAATTTGATTTACCAGTGAGATCAGAACTAGCCACTTTTGTTTTGAGGCTCTTACCTACTTCTTGGCAGTAGTGGCGCATCCTCATTGCAGGCTTTTGATGAAGCTCTGTCCCCAGAGTTAGTCAAGTACTAATAAAGGGAATGTATTAAGCTGAAGTGTGAATGGATATATGACATGATAAAAAGATAATTTCTTTCTTATACATACTTGTGGATGGAAGAGGCTTATAATTCTTAATGAATTAAATACAAGTGCATCCTATGTTTTCTGGTTTAAAGGAGGGATTTTGAAAATTAAACAGTTATTAGTTACTGGCATTTGTACTGAAGTCTGTCTTATGTTTTCCAGAAATACTGCTGACCCCGGTGAAGAAAGATCGACTGCATGCAGAAATCTCAACTTTTAGGAGCAAAAAGGATAGTTTCCAAAGTAAGGGCTTGGTCTGGAAATCAATGCAAAAAGCTTTTACTATCGAAGTAATTCTTTTGCAGGACTTCCCATGAGAGATCATAGATAAAGAACTATGTTTTTTTTTTTCCCTGGGGATTCTGTGAAAAGTCTATATTTTAATAGGCCAGAAAATGCATATTCTAGAATCCTGAAACTGAGGTATGCACGTTAGTTCACAGTGAAGTTACCTGGGACTTGCTATGTAGATACTGCTTTGAATCCTGTCAGGGTCACTTCCATGCTGTCTGCTGGTGTTTTTTCAGTTTTGTGGCATTAATTTTTAAAATGGAAAGGTAGAGTCAGGATCAGAACATGGAACAGTTGCCTGTTCCTGGAGTCAGCATCGCTCTATTATACAGTCACAGCCACCTTATCGTATTATACTTGTTTCTGCTTGGAGCTCTGCTGAGGACTTGGGTCTCTATGTGCTGAATAGCTAAAAGGGTAAACTTTAACATATACAGTGATACTAGAACAAGTAACTGAGGATAACCTATCAGAAAATTAAATACAGGAGATCTCTTTACCTGTCCTATATGATGAGGTGTTGAATAAGATGTTATTAACAAGTTAGAGATAGAAAAGTGAATAGGAGTTCCATCAGCTTCTGCAGTGCAGTTTAGGAACCCTATGTTTGCACAACCATCAGTTGCCCATAAAAACTGGTATTCTTTATAAAATACAACAACTGCCCCTTTGTAAATAACAGAGTACATATCTTTTAAAGTGTTTTATTCTGTAATATAGCAAAAACGTTAATTGTTTTAGTTTTTTTCCTTACTCTGCAGATAAAGTTTTTAATTTACTTTGTAAGGAATTTTCTTCGGAATGTGGTGTTTTTGGGTGCGTCCTACAGAGCTCCAGCTCCAGTTATACATTACTACATTCACCAACTTAATAACCAATACTGTTTCTTAAGATTGGTGATGAGAAATTTTAAAGTAGGCTGAAGCAGCTCTCTAAATCAGTACTTAAATTCTAAAATATCAGTAAAACCATTCTCTTTAGAAAAATCAGTCCATCCACCAGGAATTTATTTTTCGTCTCCTATTTCCAAAAAAACTGTTTACATCATTATTTTATTTAGTTAATTGTCAGTAAGAGCTAGTAAGCTGATTTTTAAGTTCTTATAATTCCATGCCCCACTGATTATAAAATTAATTAATTTGGCTATGCAGATCTTTTAAAATTTTAAAAACCCCAAACAACTTTATTTCATCTCAAGAGCCCATTACACTATACCTTTACCAAGTAAACACTTTCTGATATAAATTGAATTTTCCAATGTTTCTTCCAAGACCAGTTAGTAGTATGGCTCAAAAGATGATTCTGTCTTAAATTCCAAAAAAATTACCTCTGTTTTGTAGTTTTTTTAAGAAAGATGCAAAATGTTTTATTGTTTGGGTTTTTTTTTTTTTCAGGTATCCTTTTGACTCCAATTAGAAAAAACAAATCTAATACTTCAAATAGAGATGAACCTAGTAAAAATACTAGGTTGATTCATGAATATAACTTGATACCTACATATGAAAAGCGTGAGTACTACTGGGAAGATAATTCTGTAATAAGCATTAGTTAACAATTAGGTTTTGCACTTAGGTCAGGGCACAGAGAAAAGCACCTGTGTTTGCTGTTGGAGACAAATGGCTAAGAAGTTAAATTGATATCCAGAGAGACCTGGACAGGCTTGAGAGGTGGGCCTGTGCAAACCTCATGAAGTTCAACAAGGCCAGCTGCAAGGTCCTGCACTTGGGTTGGGGCAATTCCAAGTACAAATGCAGGCTGTGTGGAGAATGGATTGACAGCAGCCCTGAAGAGAAGGACTTTGGGTACTGGTGGATGAGAAGCTGAGTGTGAGGCAGCAAGGTGTGCTTGCAGCCCAAAAACCAACTCCATCCTGGGCTGCATCAGAAGTGTGACCAACAGGGTTAGGGAGGGATTCTGCCCCTCTACTCTGCTCTCATGAGACCTCACCTGGAGCCCTGCATTCAGTTGTGGAGACCTCAACGCAGGAAGGACATGGATCTGTTAGAGCGAGTCCAGAGGAGGCCACTAAGTTGATCCAAAGGCTGGAGCACCTCCTGTACAAGACAGGCTGAGAGAGATGGGGTTGTTCAGCCTGGAGAATAGAAGGGGAGACCTTAGCACAGCCTCCCAGTACTGAAAGGGGCTGCAGGAAAGCTGAGGAGGGGCTTTTTATCAGGGAGTGAAGGGACAGGACAAGGGAGAACAGTTTTTAGCTGAAAGAGAGTAGATTGGGATGAGATGTTTTCCTGTGAGGGTGGGGAGGCCCTGGCCCAAGTTGCCCAGAGAAGCTGTGGCTGCCCCATCCCTGGAGGTGTTCAGGGCCAGGTTGGATGGAGCTTTGAACCCCCTGATCCAGTGGGAGGTGTCCATGCCCATGGCAGGGGAGTGGATGGATGATCTTCAGGGTTCTTTCCAACCCAAACCATTCTGTGATTTTATAATTCTACGATATGTTCTTGTACCTTCAATCGTAGTGCCATTGATATTTGAGTTAATCCCTATTATTTGCCAGTTGCTTTCAGTGCATAAATAATCCTTATATATTAATGTCAGCAATGAGAAAAGGTAAATGAAAATGAGATATTATTAGTAAAGCAATATATACATATTCAAGTTCATTAGAATAAATGTTCCGTTACAGCACTATATTCCATTTTACAGTAGATTGCAGTTAGTTTAAAGTAACTAAGAGATGGCCTTGTTCACAATTTCATAGCTTTGAAAGAAACCCAAGATGCTAACTTGAAGAGACAAAGAGTCAAAGAAATCTGCAACCGGGGATGTCAGCGCTTAAAAGAAAATTGCATGTATTCCCACCACAAAGATGAGGTTAGTCACCTTTAACCAGACCCCACTAGCAAAGTGAACCTTACTGAAAAGATATTCCTCTCTGTTGATTCTACTCCAATCATACCAATTTATTCCTGAAATGAATTAACCATTTTTGAACAGTCTTTTCTGAATAATAGGCAAGGTATGGTTTTTCCTGCAGTAATGAAAATTTGCAGAGTATACAAATAACAGAAACCTAAACGAATAAACGTACTAAAGGTATGAACGATATAGGAATGACAGAAATGGAGGTGAAGGTCATGGAAAAACACTGCATTTCAGTAAGTGGATGGCAGGGAAGAAATCTGGAAGAGCCATTGTTCTCTTTACAAAGTGATCATTTCTTTAGAGCTGCTTAGGACTGTATTGTTAGTAATAATGTGTTACTTCCAAGTGAGAAATAGTAGCTTTTTACATAATTCTTAAATAAGCAAAACAAATATTTGCAGAACAATGAAATACGTGCTATGGACACAAACACAAGAACTATAAACAAGAGAAGAACCCGAAAAGATTTCACGACTGAAAAAATTAACTATCTTCTGGGTGGAGTAAAAGAAATGGGTAATCACTGGAATGCAATTCTATGGTCTTATCCATTTCAGAAAGGACGTACCAGTGTTGATCTTTCCAAGAAATACTACAGATTACAGCAGCAAGTAATCATAATTTAATTATCTGCTAATTGTATCTGCTGTGAGCTCGGTTTTTAGCTTCTGACCCTGAACTAACTTGCAAAAAAGGGCAGGCTATCAGAATTCACAGCCCCTGGGATTGTGCATTGCACACTAAGCACTCAAATGGTCTCCAGTGTAATTCAGTCTGGCCTTGGGCTTGGAGAGAGAATGGAAGTGGGAAAATGCTAGGCACCTTCCAGTGCCACCTGACAGGATATGAAGAGGATAAGAATTTCAGTTAAGGATTCTAAATTAATCACTGTGTTTCTTAGGAAGCTGGTATTTTTTCTGTCCAGTCTCTTTTCTGATGATGGTTTGGGAAAACCTCCCTGGCAATTTCCACTGTGTTTAACACTGAGGCACCTGGCAGAGCTGCTGTCTCTGGATGGAGCAGGCAGTGCATCTGCTGTGCTTTGGGTGTGTGCAGGAGCATTCAGGGGCAGGCATTCTACTGAAATGCTTTCTAAAATTGTGCAGTGTTTTGGGTCAATATTTATATTGATATTTACTCTTTTATCTCCATTTTGTAGATGAAACAAAGCAACAAAATTCATCAATAACATATTTCAAGAGCGTTTTGGATTCTGTTGCAGAGTGTTGAAGAGCAGCATTATTGGCAGTGAGGTATTGCCACAGCGATACAAGCCCTTAGAGGATTTACTTTGGCTTGGACTCGTGTTTCTCAGTGATGACATTCACTGGCAGAGTTGTTAGGTTTTGTAAATTTAAATTACCTGTGATTTGGAAAGGGTTTTTTTTCAGTTTAAACAATGCTGACACGGCTAACAAAATATCAGTGAAATTAACTTTTTTTTTTTTAACTTAATTTAACCTTTTGATTTATGTAACATTCGGTCTGGCTTTCTGTTTGACTCTTTTTGTAGTTCGCTTTATACCATTTGTAAGAGGCTGTATTGCTAAATGTTTTATGTCAGAAACTGTTCAGTGTTAGTTCTGTTGTGTCTGAATTAGTTTCCTTTTCATCAGTGAAATGTTTAAAGCAAGTAAAATATTTTGTCATGCGTTTTAATATGCTGTATGTGCAGAAAAATGTATCTGTGACAGAAAACACCAAGTGTGTGGTTCAACACAGCTGCAGAGAATAGGCAGACCTTACCTTGGTGCCATAAGGAAACTGGAAGGTTGTGGAAATGTGGAGCTTCTGGGTAGAAGACTTAGCGTGTGGTTCAGCTGCGGTAATTATTGACTGATATTAATCATAGAATTGTTTGGGTTGGAAGGGACCTTAAAGCCCATCCAGTTCCAACCCCCTGCCATGGGCAGGGACACCTCCCACTGGATCAGGGTGCTCAAGATCCAATCCAACCTGGCCTTGAACACCTCCAGGGATGGGGCAGCCACAACTTTCTTGGGCAACCTGTGAAGAATTTCTTCCTAATGTCCAATCTAAATCTTCCCCCTTCCAGTTTAAAGCCATTCCCCCTCGTCCTACCACTACAAGCCCTTGTAACAAGTCCCTCCCCAGCTTTCTTGCAGCCCCTTTCAGGTATTGGAAGGCCACTATGAAGTCCCCCTGGAGACTCCTTCAAGCCAGAAGAGATGACGGGGATGACATTCCTGGGCCTACTTCAGTGTTGAACCAAGTAGGATGCAAGTACTGACAAAATTTGGCTTCTATTTACAGGTGGATATTTTTGGTGAGTTATTCAAGTACGTTAGCAGAACCACTTTTTCTGCTAATTACAAAATTTTTTTGCAGAAAGCTTTAGTGAAAGCCTTAGTAACTTGATTTTTCAGTGATAGCCTTAGTATTTAATTAGTGTTTTTATCTATTCTGATAAAGGAATTATTAATTAATAGTTAATTTATTATGGAAGAAGTTATCTTATTTGCACTAGATTTTTGTTATGATATAGCTTAAATACTGAAGACCAAGCAAGATAACTGCAAACTGAAAGACTTGCAGTAGAAATGATGTCAGCAATGAACAAGTTTTCTAATATTTTCAGCAGCAGCACTTTATGATATTATTTAATTATACAAGATCTATAACAGATGCTACTTTGAAGAGCTCCAATCAAAGACGTAGTTAAATATCGGCCTGTGCATTTGCAGACCATGAGCTGAAGCACAGTGGAGGAGTGGGATGGGTGGCAGGCAGGCTTTGGATTGTTACACCCTACAGCAGGGGTGTCAAACTCGCAGCCTACAGGTGGAATCCTCCACCTTGCTTTACCTGTCCCAGCACCTTGTTTCTACCCATTGGCAGCACCGAGCTCCCTGTCCCTGTGCTCCTGCCAGCGCTGGGCACCTGTGCATTGCGGGACGTGTGTTACGCTGCGGGAGCAGAACAGCGGGAGCAGGGAGTGACACCCCTGCCCTACAGGATGTTTCCAAGGACTCAACAGCTGGTCCAAACAAGCTGTGGCTTCACTTACGGATGGAATGTGCACTAGTAACCTGGATTATTCTGGCCAAAATAGATTTCAAGTGGAGAAAACATGCAAGGTGTAAATCTTGAGGTGACGTGAAGTCAGACCATTCCCAAACTGCAGGGCTAATTGAGGTTGGAAAGGGCCCCTGGAGCGTGCAGGCTCCTTCCCCGTGCGGGCTCATCTCCAAGTGAGGCTGCTCCCTGCCTTGTCTTGTTCTGAGGATCTTCAGGGATGAAGTTGCTGTGTGGGCAGCCTCTTCAGCTGCTCCAGCAATGCGAGTTGTTGGGACACCACTGGAGTGTTGTTGTCTAATCCAAAGGGGAAGAGTGAGCAGAAACCTGCTGTCCGGCTTTGTGAAAGCCAGTTCATCTTTTCCTATCCTTGTAGTTCACTGTGCAATCTTGGCAATCTAATTCTCTTGCATAAAACGCCTTAAAATCCACACAGAACGGGCATCACGGAAATGCAATTCCGGAAGAAAATGCCATTTTTAGGGTCATTTTAAGCTGCCCAGCACAGTGCTTGAATGCTTTGCAAAGCTGGATTGGCTGACAAGTGCCGAAGGAGAGCGTGTTTCCAAAACACTTGAAGCCAATTGGCAGAACAGGAATTGCTGGTGAGGCTGCGGGGGCCGTTCATCCGCAGGAAAGCTCCCACAGCGGGCGGCTCCCCGCGGCCCGCCCCGCGCTCATCCCGCCACCAGGGGGCGCTGCGGGGAGGCACCGCCCAGGGAGGGGCTGCCCGGGCCGCGCCTGATCGGAACGGCAGCGGACGGGGCTGCCCGTGCGCCGCCTGATCAAAACGGCAGCGGCGGCGCTGGCAGCGCGCGGGCGGGGCGGGGTCCTCGCGGGCGCGGGTGACGTCACTCTTTGTGGCTGCGGCTGCAAGATGGCGCCGGGGCTGGCGGAGAAGAAGCTGCTGGGGCCGGACGGGCCCGGCGGCGCGGAGCTCCCCAGCGAGGAGGAGGAGGGGCAGAACCTCTGGTGAGCGGCGCCGCTCGGCGTCCCCCGCCCTGCCCCGCGCTCCTGTCGGGGTGCGGGAGGGGAGCCCCGCGGGGCTGCGCGGGCCGAGCTGTGACAGGGCGGGAGGCGCCGGCAGAGCCCGGACAGGGTGTGGGCAGGGCTGCTCAGCGCCCGGAGCGGCGTTTTGCTGTGCTGTAGGGCAGAAAAGATTAAGGAAGCGTTGCCGTGCGTGGCAGAAAAGCTTAAAAATCGCTGCTGTTTGTGGCTTAGAAATGACAGAGGCTTCAGCAAGGGAGATGCTTAAAAACCGACGGTGTCTTAAAGTGTCAGCGTTTAGCTGTAAATGTGAGTTTATCTTGTGCTCCGTGCCTAGTTTGTAAAGAGAGTGAGCGTGCTGGGTGGGCCGGTGCGGATCTGCTGAGCTCACGGGCGCTGGTCAGGCCGGCGTGGGCTGTGTCTGGGGGGGGGGCGCATCCCTCTGCGCGTCCCTCCAACACGAGCCGTGCTGCCTTGCCAGGTCCTCGATACTGAGCGAAGTTTCTACCCGGTCAAGATCGAAATTGCCGTCGGGCAAGAATATCCTTGTTTTTGGTAAGTATATACCAGTATATACATATGAGAGCAGCTGAGCAGTGGGACCCGGGGTGGGGGCGTAGGTTGGACATCAGGAAAAGATTCTTCTCCCAAAGGGTGGTGGAGCACTGGAACAGCTCCCCAGGGAAGCAGTCGCAGCCTGACAATATTCCAGAAGTGTCTGGCCAAGGCCCTCAGCCCAATGGTGTGAATGTTGGGGTTGTCCTGTGCAGAGACAGGACCTGGCCTTGATGGTCCTTGTGGGTCTTTTCCAGCTCAGGGCGTTCTGTGGTTCTGTGAGTGGTTGGGGTTCTTTTGTAGAAACAAAGCATGTTTGAAACAATGATATGAACGCTGGTTTGTTAAAATTACATTGTGTAGTGTAATTGATGGTGTTGTTATCTTCAGACTGATAGATCACCCTCCTTTTGGTTTATGCTGTTAGATTTACAACATACACAGATTTAGATTTATAACATATATTAAAACAAATTGAATGTAATACAGAATAATGAAGTGCTTCATTCTTGTTGTCGCAGCATAAGCTGTTGGATCTGGCTGGAATATTTGAAAGAAAACAATAAATAAGCATGATCCAAGATGGTACAAGGATACTTCTCCCTACTTAATTGTATTTTGAATAAAAAAATCTTTTCTACAAAGTTAAAATTAATTCTGAAAGTGTATTTTTCTCATGTAAAAACTTACTGGCAGGTGACGATGGTTCAGGTAAAACCACACTTATGGCTAAAATACAAGGAGCAGAGCATGGCAAGAAAGGAAGAGGGCTGGAATACTTGTATCTAAATATTCACGATGAAGACAGAGATGGTAAGTTAATTTGGTATATGGTCTCTTTACTGTAATTAAGTAGCTGACACGGGGTTTTTATAACTGTGGTTTCATCAGTGTGTTTCGGGTTACGCCCGAGTGGCTGGTTCCAGCATTGCTCTGTATGTTTTTGAAGCTGTATCAGTTTCTTGAAAGTGAAATGCCTTTTACCTTCAGTGTCTGTTCTTCCTCTTGCCCTTCTCGCAGCTTGACCTGTGTATGAGGAACAAGCACACTTGAGCCGCTCTCGGTATCCATTTGCTTTTAGGGCAGGTACATTTGCTGAAGTTGGCTTACCGGGAGCTATATTGTCATTTGGTAACTATAGAAAGCAAGTGATACATCTATGAGAATTCAATTCTCTTATGGATTTCTGGGTGTGGGGTTTTGGTATTTTCTTGTGACGGCTGTGTGACATAATGGTTAACTCTAATCAAGATTTTTTGTTAGAGCTGAAGGAGTAAAGAACAGAACTTAAAGTCAGAATTAGTGTTTCCTTTTCTCAGATTGGAGCTTGTCTCTTTGCCCCTCATCTTTGTTGCTGTTGATTGCCCTTCTCTAGGAGGGGGAATGGTGACAACTGTTTAAAAGCAGGTCTAATGGTCAGAATACTGATATTTTTAAAAAGGTTATGGACAGGAAATGATGAGTGAGTTTGTTATCCTTGCTTCTAACTCTGCCTCTGCTAGTGTCATTTTCGGCAAACTGCTCGAACTCTTTGTGTTAGTTTCCCCCTTCAAAAACAGGGGACGACAGCCTTCCTGTTCATGACTTCCCTCTGAGTTTTCAGATCAGAATAGGGAAGCAGTGAGGGTGGTTCATTTGTGTTTCTGAAAGCAAATGAACTTGGAAGGTCCTGTAGTGGTATTTTGGAAATGGAAATGTACTGCAGGCTTGCACGAGTGATTAAGTACCATATGTGCCTGGTTGTTATGGAGATTGGTCCTGGGCTCACGTGGTGATAAACTGTCTGTGGATACTAAGTTAGGCACAATTAAAGGATGAGTGCTGCCTGTGTCATCAGTGCCCACCTTATCTTGCAGTTCCTAAGATCTTTTGTGCTGGGATTTTAAGTTCTGAGTGCTTCTTAAAGTTCTTGGTCTGAGTGCTTTCTCACCGTGCACAATCTTCTGTACTGCATAAACAAAGGGAAAAAAACCACCTACTATTAGGAATGTCAAGACAGGCTGTGTCATCAGGCTTCTTGCAGGATCAAAGGAGATGGGGTTATAAGCAGAACAGCATTTGGTGTGCTATTTTTGCTGGTGCTGTCTATCAAACCCCAAGTATGTCCCTACTTTGGAAGTATTTTGAGTCTGTTTCTGAGAATTTGGAAGTGGTAGGTACTTGTGATTAGGAGAAGCCTCTTTTAAGAGATCCGGCAGCATTAGCAGGAAAAAGAGACCTTTTTGGCTACCAGACTCAGCTGGAGAATTCAGGTCTTCATGAATCCCTTTAATGGATGTGTTGGGATCTAATAATACATGCCTCTTTCCTTTCTGTCTCATTAGTGTCATCAGCAAGCAAAATAAATGGCAAAGTGGGTCAGGACCTCCCAGCAGGCAAAGATAGCACTCTTCCTCTAGGACAGGTTTGGGTTTGTCTCTTTAAAGTCTTTGTGCACTTTGGATGTGTGTGTGCTCAGATACAGATTTGGGAACAAAGCCTTTGTAACTGTCCCACAGTTCTTGGAAGCCATAAGGAAACAGAAAGTGGGTATTCAGGAGTTTACTATCACATCATAGTTTTTGAGATTGTCTTCTGCCTTTTACTATGCCCCAACTGATTCAAGACCAGCAAGCCACAAGGGTTTCCAGGGGTGTCAAATCAACACTGGTAGCCAAAATGCTGTAATGGAGTGAGAAGATCTTCTCAACTTCTTTGCCAGGTCTAGAAGATTTCTTTGCTCTCTTTGCCTTTTTCTTCTTTGTTTCAGAAGAGTTTATTCTGTCCAGGAGAAGTGTTTTGGGCATAGTGCTGAGTCATTATCTACCTTCCTCCTCCCTTTGGAAATCCTAAGGAGAATCTTCCATGTTGTTTCTTCTGCCCCTTCCTCCTTAAGGGATATTTGAGTCAGGCTCCTCCTGCATTTGAAGTACATTGCTAGGTGCATCTCTTAGTTTACAGTTAATTTTGTCTTTCCCCCTAAAGGTTAGATTGGTGATTAAATTGTTCTTTGTTTTTGTAGGGAAGTTAAACAAATGCATAGAAAACACTTCTTATTTGAAGGATCCCCTTGGCAGTACTGGTGCCAGCTAATGTTTTGCTGTCACCTACTTGTTCCTTGGCTGATCCAAGGTGCCCATCAGCACTATACTGGTCGGTAGCTGGTTCTGTTCTGCCAGGCATGAGTCATTCTGTGTAACGTGCAGTGCTCGGTCTGTAGATCCCAGTGGACAAGTCCACTGCTGAGTCGTTACCTGAAAAATCTCCTTCCCAAGGTACTATCCCAAATTCTGCCTAGACTAAGGCATTTGTTCCAGAAGAGGTTTGGGGACATCTGAGAAGCAGTCCTGAGAGAGAGGATTCTCCTCAATCATTAGTCTCAGGTACCCTTGGAACGTATGGCTGCTTCTGCATACATGAACCGTGGTTCATCTGGATAAAAGCACAGCACTGGCTGCAGAGTTAACTTGGAATGTCAAAGGACCTTGGAGCTCAGGCACTGGAGTCCTCTGTTAGTGGAATTACTCAGGGAGTCTGGACAGTTGTAAGTGTTTAACTTGCTTTGTGATGAGCAGATGTTCTGTGTCTATGCTGGTTAGTCTGCTTTTGAGAGCTGAGAATCTTAATTTGTAGGAGGCATAAGAGAGGCTCTGCATAATTTTGTTGAGAGATCTGTATTTCTTGAATAGTTTTCAGAGTCTCTTGCAATGGTGGGGCAGAGTTAAAGTTAGGAGGTACAACACGACAGTGGGACAAAGTACATCGACTGGTTTTGTAGTGATGCTGTATGGGATAGCTGGCAATTATAAACCACAGAGAACTTCCAGATGAACTGCTTCGGATTACAAGTGCAGTATGGTTGTCTGGACTGTGCCAAATGTGCCAGTGAAGTGGAGCCACTCTGTAGTTGTGGCCTTGTAAGAAAATCAGGTAGTCTTGTTTTTTTGCCTCAGGTTTGCACTGGCCTCAGTCATATCGTGGCTCAATCTGGAACAACCAGTTCAACTGGAATAAGCCTGAGTGCAGCTGATACACTGGTTTCTAATGGGAAAATTGGGGTTTTTTTTTGTCAACATCTTTAAAGCAGTTCTTGTGAAAATTATTTTTCCCTGTTTTGCTTCTCTTCACAGCTTGGACAAGTGGTATCTAATTGCCACTGATACCTCTTGAATAAAGGCAGGAAGTGTAGTTGCAGTTCACAGCATGAACCAGTAAAATTCATCCAAGCTGGAAAGTCTTTTTCATGGCTAAAGGGATAATGGAATGCTGACAGGATTTAGGAATGTAGTTTTAGTAGCTATTTTAAGTCTTTAATATGAAGTACCTGCTTTTCCATCAGAATCTGGTAATGGTTTGCTCTGTTTTGGTGTCTCGTGGCATAGCCACTGTGAAAGGCCCAGTTAACTTTCATATGGTGTGACTAAGGAAGAGCTTGATGGGGTGTTGAATTTGCAATCAAGTCTTGGCCAGACTGTGAACCATCACTGCTGTGTTTTTAAGTGTGTGTTTGTATTTGTAGCAGGTGTAAGTCACAAGCCATACCTCTTTACTGTGGGAAAGGAGGAAGACCTTTCATTTTCCTACAATGTTACCTTTTTCTTAGAAAGTACATTTTAATGTGAGTGCTGGACTTTGTCTTCCTAGCAGATTGATTTCATTTGAGTGATAGTTCCAACTGCATTCCAATTCCACCCCTGTTCTAATTCCACTCTGTATTCTGGAAGTTAAGCAGAAACTAAATCCTTAAGCAGGACAAAAGTGTTTAGCAAACAAAGCCTTTGTAACCTTTGGATATTGGCTTTAAAAAGCGGCTTAGTAGCAGTGAATCAGGATATTTATTAATTATTACTTGCTAAGGTGTGAAAATCTTTCCTGCAATCAAAGCGCTCACCACAGGAGACTGAAAGTGCTGACGAGAGTTGTAAACTTCTGTGGGCTGCAGGAAGACTTCAGATGGGTTTTAAAATGTTTGTGTTTCCTTCAAGGAGATGACACAGTCAAAGTTGATATCTGTTAATAACCTTTAACTCGTAGAAAGCTCACAGGGCTTTTATTCACTGGTAGATTTCTGCATTTGGGAATACACAAAGGGTGCTTCTGGAATGCAGAGGCTAATAGAGCCCTGCAGAGGTGTTCATTTATTGTTGTGTAATAATAAACATATGATCCTATTATGTGTAGCTTCCTTCCTGTTTTTCCAAACTCTTATCAGACTTTCCCTCTGTCCTTAGAGGTCTCTGATAGCTTTAGGTTTGAGAATCCGGTGTGGTATTGGTGAGACAGTTTCCTGAAGTGTAGAGGATAGAGAGGGGAAACGATGAACATGCAAAGATGCATTTCTTAGGTAGACAACAATTATCCTAAGTGTTTGCTGGAAATGATAGACCCGAGATGCACAGTTGGAAGTAAGAAGATCCTGAAGTTAAAAGCATGACTGTGGCCTATTTGTGTGATGACTGATGTTTGAATGTCTTATGACAGCCTGTCAGTGCTTAAGTAGGAGCATAACGAATGCTAAATGAAGCCTGCCCACGTATAGCATCTTGATGTAATCTGTCTGCAACTTGGTTGCTCAGTAATTTTAACCAAGGCCTGATTAGAAGGATAGTATGTGCATCTCTGTTCTCTTTTCTCCTTCTAATTCCCTGAGTCATGCCTTCTTCTAGAGCCAGTGTTTTTGATACCGGTGGATTCTTTCTTAAAGTAATGTTATGATAGCCACAGCAACTGGATTTATTTTGTGAAGTTAAGAGATTTGGGAAATAAGGGAAGCAGAGTGATTATGAAGCTCAGTAGCTGTTTTGAAAATCTGAGTTTGCTGATCCATGTATTTCCCTATTTAGGTATCTTGCATGTAATCCCTATGGAGACCCACTTTCCCTCTGAGTAGCTGTAGCAGAACAGGGAGTAGTTTGGGAGAGGTACCAGGAAGAGTCTGGAAGGTAGAAACAAATGGATTTGTTCCTTTTCAGGACGAAAGTTCTGAGGATAATGTAATTATTTTCCTTTTTTAAATTTGGACAGAATGGCTTGTTCCGAGTACCTGATCCATCATTCCTGGATGATGCTCCATTTTCAGTTTCCTCTGTTCTTGCCAAAGTTCATGTTTGAGGGAAAACTTCTCATGCCAGCTCTCCGGCCCAGCTGGTTCCACCCTACTCATCCCACCTTGCATTTCAACAAAACCCACAAAAACTAAAATACCAGATCTTCTGTCCAGTACTCGTTCTGTAAGGAGTCTGCAGCGGGAGCCAGTGTTAAGTCGGTGGTGATTAAGAGCAGGTAGAACAACTGTAAAGTGTGGGAGCTTGTAAGATTATCCTGTGTTTGCTCCTCCTACTTCTGTGCTAGAAACCTAAGCTGCTTATTGGTTCCATCTTGTTTGCAGCTTATTTCTGTTGTGAGGTGTCTTTAGTGTGTTCAACCAGCTTATGTGTCTGAGGGACACCTCGGGCTTCCCTGCTGGCCTCAGCTATAACCACCCTGTTTGGAACTTGGAGTTACATGTGTGTCACGTGTGCTGTGGTGTTGCTTGGAATATGCATATTTCACATTCAGGAACGCTGTACAGTGTCTAGAAACTGTTCTGACAGCTGTCTTTGGTCTTAGGCAAAGAACAGAAATTGTTTTCTAAATGATAAGATTCTGAACCAAGAAAAAATGCTGTTAAATGAGAGCAGCTACTGAGTAATGTGGGCATTTACACATGCACCTGTGTTAGAAATAAACAGGCAGGGGGTGCTGGTAGCTGGATTTTGATCTTTCATTTAACTCTGATGTTATTGCCTGTTTACTCCTAGACTAGCAAAGCAAAAAGTTGGTGTCTGTTCAATTATAGCTGTACCTTTGCCTTTCAGATCATACTCGCTGTAACGTGTGGATTCTGGATGGAGATTTGTACCATAAAGGGCTGCTGAAGTTTGCTGTTTCTGCAGAGTCCCTGCAAGACACCATTGTAGTCTTTGTTGCAGATATGTCTAGACCATGGACTGTTATGGAGTCTTTACAGAAATGGGCCAGTGTCTTGCAAGAACACATCGATAAGATGAAAATTCCTCCCGAAGAGATGAGAGACATGGAACAGAAGTGTAAGTCTTTGTGCATTCTTTCGTTCTGTCTTCTCTTACTAGCTCTTGCAACTTTCTTCTGTAACGATAAATCTCTCCTGATTAGTGCTTTGAGAAAGGGTTGGATCAGAATTGTTTTGAAGTTGTGATTACACCTCTGATTCAGATAGACTCTGTTAGGCCTTAAAACATCTCTTCCAGTTTTGCTGTGCTAGCACAACATCAGGTGAATTGATGGGCTAAATCCCTTACAATAATGAGATTTTGATAATTTGGCTTTTAGCAAGGCCAGTTTTTTAAAAAACTAACTCCAAACAGAATTACTTTTTTTGAAGTAGTGACAGAATTTGGTAAGGAAGTGACATATCTGCTTTCCTGTGGTGTCTAAGTGAGGTCCCATTCCCAATCTGTCTTCTAGTAGGTCTCTTTGCCCTTGTTTTTCGTGAGACTCCAGCTGTGGTCCTGGTATGTCTCATTGTCACTGCAGCCATTCCTGCCCTGTGACTTTAGGAATGTTGTATAAATGAGTGTTCTTCCCTGGCAGATCTGTGGCAGGAAAGAATGTGGCACTGGCAGGCGGTCGTTGCTGTGGTATTGTTTCCTGCAGTAGTTTTGAATGCTTCTTGAGATTTTTTTTTTATGTTTTCATATTGAATTACTCCAAAATAAATTCTTTCAGTGGAAAAGACCTTGGCAATGTGCATTCCTCTTCAGCTGAAGTACAGATTCGGACTGATCCTTGATGCTGCTTGGCAGTATTGGAGTGTTTAAACCTTGCAAATACAGTCTAGTAGCTTCCTTAGGCTCACTTTAGAGAGCAATGTCATCTGTTTGGCATGTGAGCATTCAGATGTATTTGTATAGCTGATCTCCTTTCTGAATGTTAAATACTGCTTTCTCAAAAGCCTTGTGCCTACGGTGTGCTAGCTAGAGTTTAAACTTGATGATTGAAACCATCTGGGTTTTATCATCAGGTTATATTAAAATTTAAAAATCTGACAATTCTTCCACAGGAAAAAAAGCTTTTTTTTTTTTTTACAGGTGAGAAATTTTGGGGGTTGAGATAGGCAGTTCTCATTTCAAAATATGACAGCTAACCTGATTTGCACTTTTCTGAGATATGCTAAATTTTGTCAATCCAAATACATGTTGAGTTTGGGCACTTAAATTTTACTTTTTGAAAGAGCAGTGTTTCAGCCTTCATTGAGAATGTTCTATGGGGAGGAGCCAGTTATAGCTGCGGCAGAGCATTCATACAGTGTTTGGGGAACATTCCAATAGTTTTGTCTTAGAAATTTCTGCATTAAAGTATCATAGCAATTCCTAGTTTCTCTTGTGCTTTAATAGAGCAGAGGAGAAGGTGAACCTGAGAACAGGGCTCTGCTGCCATCCCATGGCTGCGTGGTGAGCTCTGGGCCCGTGTCAGCATGTGGGTAAAACTGGGGCCTCAGTGCCTCCACTCCCAGACTTCTCCTTTTCCAGCCACTGTGTGGAACCCTTGTCTTCTGAGGTCTTGCAGGCTGTCCCTAAGGCCAGGTCTGTGCCACCAGGGCTTGTAATTCTTTTAACAGAAAATTACATTAGAAGAAATTCCTGTTGTAGCTGTGGCTGTGTTAGTGTAACTCAGGGGTGTCACACTCCCGGCTCCCGCCGTTCTCCCGCAGCGTAACGCACGTCACGCGCTGCACACGTGCGCAGGGGCAAGGAGCTCAGTGCTGCCAATGGGTAGAAACAAGGTGCCAGGCTGGATAAAACAAGGTGGAGGGCTGGATTCAGCCCGTGGGCCATGAGTTTGACACCCCTGGTGTAACTGCTTAGACAACAGAGAGCACCTATCCCTAAAGAATGCCTTGTGATGCAGTCTCTCAATAAAGCAAACTTTTCCTTGCTAAAATCCTGCTGCCTATGCTTCCTGAGATAAGCAACCACTTAGAAATGGAGAATTACTGTTGCAGTAGCCCAGATATGAAAAAACTGGGATAACAAAGCACATGTGCAAAGCAGGCAGTGATAACATAGAGCACAGAGTGAAGAGCTGTGCCGAATTCATTCCAGGAAAGCCCCGCTGCAGCACGGCGCCACGTGGATGTGTGTGTTTAATTTCAGCTTGCAGAACCACATTCCCTTATGCTTGCTCTAGCTGGGAGCCAGGGCACGTGGCCCAAGCAAAATGTCCACAGTGCTGTCCCCAGCTATTACACTCAGTACCAGGGACCAGGAGTTCTTGTTGGCCCTGGGGAAACATTTTCTTATATTACCCCATTGGCATGTGCCTAAAGCTCTGTGAGGTTGTTCTTCCTCCATTATTGGGTTCTTCTTACCAGATTCCAGAACTCCTTTTCTTAGCTCACCTTTCTCAATGGAATTGACCTTTGGACTGCTTGTCTTTACTGTCAAAATTTTAGGGGCCTTTCTCCACCCAGCTTTTTGTCCTGTGTTTGCTATTTGGGATACTGGCTCTTGGCTGTACTGGGCTCCATCTGGTATGTGATAAGCTTTCCTTTTGTGTTGAAGAGCTTCCAGAATGGGAGGCAGGATATGCATACAGAAGCAACAGACTGCCTGGAAAGCAAGGGAATTATTCCGAGTATACCAAGAGCATTGTTTCTCTGCACTCGCTCCAGTCACTGAGCAGCTCTGGGAATTCCTTGCTAAAAGCTTGGCTAGTGTGGATTCAAATAAATGTCACTTCAAATATGCTAACTTAATTCAGGCTCAATTATGATAAATCATTGTTTAAATAACACACATTTGAATAATTATTGCAGGGAAGGTCTAAATTTTGCCTCCCTGTTCCTGATAGCAAAGCAGAAAAGGGGACTATCAAGAGATGCAGAAAGGAGGTGCCCTGGTACAATGACAGTTGTGTTAAGGTTCCTCTGGAGCGTGTGAAGATAAAGGCTTGAAACAAAATACTGTATGTTTCTGAAAATGAAGTAGTGTCCCATTCAAGCTGAAATAGTTTCAAGTTCTCTGCCTTTTATTCCTCCTTTTTTGTTTTTTTTGGTCTGACATCCAGCTGAAAGAATTCTTAAGCTAAAAGACGAAAAAAATTCACTTTGCCCAGACATCTTTTGTTAAGGAATTCTTTTCACAAGGCAGATTTATCATCAGTATAGTGCCACAAAAAAGCTAAAAGCTTTGTCAACTGATCATAAAGCTTAGAGTGTGGAGATACGGAAATGATTGTCTCAGAAAATTCTGCTGTGTTTTTCTTCTTCTGCTGTTCAGTGCTTTTATGGTTGATCTAGTTAAGTTATAGGGTTTGTTTGCCATTTCCATATTGCAGTTACAGGATGGAGGATTTTATTGTTACTAGAACAATGGATTGCTTTCTAGGTGGTACTTGGAGTCCATTGCTCCTGTGTCATGAGGGATAGATCTGTTCTTGTTGTTGTAGCTTGTGGTAGCTTGTGTGAATGAGCAGTAACATGAGAATGAAACAGATAACTGCAATCCACTGTTCTTTTGCCATGTTAAATGTAAAAGTCTAAATAAAAGGCTTTTTACCTGGATAAGTTGTGAGTTTGGTAGATAAATTAGCACATGGTAGTTGAGGTGTGATTTTTTTTATGGCGCACCTGCTGATAATTTTTTAGATCTAATGAGCTGTTCCCGGAACTTGACTTTACTGACAGATAGCAGAATATTACTGATTTGTCAAGTCAACAGGTGTTTTTCTGGCTTCCTACTTTATGTGCATCATCTTATCCGTATCACTTATTAAAACAAAATGAAACCAGTCATTTTCCCCTCCTCCTTCTCAATGAAAAAGAGTTATTACCCATTCAATATAGTATGTGATTCCATAATTTGAATTATGTGGAGGAGAAGTTATTCTTAGCTCCCTAGAAAAATGGAAAAAGAAAAGATCTATGCAAGCTTTTTGGATGCATGATGAGCTCTGTGTCCATTAAAAGTTTGAGAGTGGAGATCAAATGTGAGGTAGATACAGGAGGTAAGGAAAAAGTATTATATTGCTGTGACAGAGGGACACTTGAACTGAAACGAGCTGCCTTATTAGCTGCTTGGAATGCAGCTTGTTGGTAAGATAGTCTGGCAGTGCTTGAGATACAGGTTTAGTTTGGATTTAACAAGACTAAATGTTGAATGGGAATGGAGGTTGAATGAGAGTGCTTAGAAAGTGTTGAAGAACCTGTTGCTACCAGGGTTTTCAACCACTTCAACTCAGAAACAAGTGTGTCTGCATTGAGGATGCAGTAGTCAGGACCTCCTAGCACAGCTTTTACCTTCCTTTAGCTCTGGTGGTTACTTGTTTAACACACTTTTATTACAGCCGAGTGTATTCTGTAGCATTTCTCCATCTCTGGTCAGGGATTTTTGCCAGACCATTTGCCTCATTAACAATCCACAACAACAGGTCTTTTCCAGAGTGGTTTTCTCCTTCTGAGCACGGATCAACCAGAGCGAGATACAGCCTTGCTGATCACTGGTCTGTGATGTGTCGTGCTTGGTACTGCTTACTCTTGGGGAGAGGGAAGAGTTGGGAATCTTGGCTCTTAAGGATTATGGTTTTCATTCCCATCCAGCAGACTTTCATGAGGATGTGTGTCAGAGTCTGAAGTTTCTCAGTTGCGTTTGCCATTTTTGTATTAATAAAGCCCTTGGGGTATCTTGAATAATGATTTGTATCACATTTTTAGAGACTTACGGTTTCTGAGAGGCTTTTCTTTCCCAAATTTGAAAGGGTTTATACTAATAGATATCTTAGAGAGACTTTTATGCTTTGATATGAGCAAAACCTAGGAAAGTAATATCATCCGATTATAAAGCTGTAGTCAATTGAGAGCAGTATTGTCAGATATTCTTTTTTATCTGATTAAGTCAGAGAAGCTTATCTGAGGGACTGTAGTGGATGTAAATGGTGTTCTTTTAACTGCTGTGACATACTTGTCCTCAATAGATTTTTTTTTTTTTTCTATCCTGAGCTAGGAAGACTGGGTGTAATGAAATAAGTCAGTTTTTAAGCATTTTTCTAGTTAAATGCCCTGGAATTAATTTTCTTTCTGTGAGGTAGTCTGTAAACATGCTTAATGTGCGGAGCGTGTAACGGATTTCCAGTTGCTGGATATGAAACAGGACTAAAGGAAAGCATCTCTGAAAGCATTGTTGTTTCATCTCCACCAGAAGGCACTGCCTCCCCAAGTTTAAATGCAACTGCATTTGAATTGGTTTTGTTTCCTTGGAGCTTAGAATATGTTGAATTGATGGTTGCAAGTCTTATGGTCTGTTTGGGGTTTTTTAAGCTTTTCTGGGGACTAGAGCTCTCTTGTTTTTCACAAGAATCACACGATTTTGTATTTCTAACAGAAATTGTAGATTGTGCAGCTTTGAGCAGAAGTGTTTTTCTGATCTGTGTTTCCCTCCATGTGTCCATTCTATTGCAGGAGTGGTTCCTATTTTGAAAAAGGTATATTATAAATGTGACTGAAATTTTACAGCTCCCTAAAACCCAGCAGTATCAGATGGGTGGCAGTACAGTTGCAGCTCCTTCTCTGTCACACGGGTGGATGTGCTGAGCAACCCTCTCTTTGTGAATGGGCTGGAGATGGGGAGCTTGTTTGAACAGTTTTCCTCACAGTATGTACAGCCTCTCCCACTGTTTTTAAAATAAAGACACCTTCATGGGAGCAGATTGTGGCGCTTAGCTTACCTCTTTGCTGAGGGCTCCTTGTGGCTCGGTGAAGAGGAGGCTCCAGGTGGGGTTGTCATGTGAGGGAGAGCCCTGACATGTCCTGTAGGTAGATTTATCTGGGCTGTGGCTTTTGTCCTGAAAAAAGGTGGAAAAGCTGTTAAGTTGCCAGCCCAGTTTTGATAAGGCAGGTGTGGGGTCACAAAATGGTGTTAATGCTTTTTCTTAGGCACTTAGGTATTTGATTATATCAGGTATTATTGGAACACTTGTTGCCATAAAATTAAAACATTGAAAGCATGGGAAGCATCTAGTTTCCTCTGGACTCCATTTTAGCTTTCCATAATGTAACTGTGTCTCCTCAGATAACATTTAAGGGTCCTTGAGTCTGTATTTATGCAGTATATTTTTTTTATACTTCTAGCACTGTACTTCTGCAACAGAAATATAAAGTAGCAAACTTAAACTGAGTAATGGCTTGTAAAAAAAGTGGCTGTTTGAGCTTGGTGTTTCCTGTGTCTGTGTACATTTTCACCATGCTTTCTTCCAATAGCAGGTACAAGTTGCACTGACCACAGGCCATGTTGCTAAACTGTATTTACTTTTTCTGTTGTCAGCTCCCCTATAATGAAATGCATTGGGTTGCAGGATGTGTATTTGTGCATAGTATTGCTTTTGCAGCTAGTTCTGATTGTTTATAATAGCCCCAATTGCACCTGGTTTATCTTACTGTAAATTTTGGTGGAGAGTCATGTTTGCAGGGGCAGCAAGGCTAAAGCTGGCATTCTCTTCTCATGGAGTGCCTCGTTATAGAAGGAGCACAAAAGCTGAGGTTTATGGTTGGTCATAGATTGATGATGGTTTAAGAATAAGTAGTTTCTTTGCTGTACCTCAAGAAGATCTTTCTCTCAATAGTTATAAAGGAGTTTCAGGAGTATGTGGAACCTGAAGAAGGATACCAAGGATCACCACAGAGAAGAGGTCCTTCCTCTGGCCAGGAGGATGAACATGTGTCTTTGCCCCTGGGAGAAAACGTGCTGACTCACAACCTCGGAATTCCTGTGCTGGTAGTTTGTACGAAAGTGAGTTTCTAGTTCTGTTTGCTGCTAGGGAAAGCTTTATTTGCTTGCTTTTAGAAGACATACTTTCCACAGACAGACAGAATGGATTCTGGTCTAATAGTAAAGGGATTGAGTTTAAAAGTAAGCTTCTGCCATCAGTGCCAATTTTTAATTTTACAGAAGGGTAATAAACTTACCAGTTTTATGTTAATTACTTTATCTTTTGATTTACTGGTGGTGTTTTAAAACCAGAGGCTCAAAGTCAATATCATGTGTGTGTAATGTTAAGGAGAGTGCATTAATGTCTGTGTTTTTCTGTTTTTGTTCCTCTCCCTCCCTGCCAGTGCGATGCAGTGAGTGTGCTAGAGAAGGAGCACGACTACAGAGAAGAGCACTTTGACTTCATTCAGTCACACATTCGTAGATTCTGCTTACAATGTATCCTTCCCTGCTTTGAGGAGACTGCTGTTAGCTGGAACCAAGAAAATACTCTTTAGCATTGAAGTTCAGATAATGTTAATCTGATAAACTGCACTTCAAGATTGCTTGGTATTTATAGTTATTTACTTTGTAGCATCATGTTTTGAAAATGATGAGAGATGTAGATAACTTTTTGTCACTTTTAAATTGTGCACAGGATGTGGAGCTCTCATCTTGGATTTTTTTAAGTGTCTTTTCTCAGAACTTGTAGTTTCCATGTAAACCTGAGATCTCAACTGTCCCTTTAAGTTTTTGACTTTTTCAGAGATAACTGCCAGGGAGAGTAGGTGGCTTTTCTGCAGGTCAAAGAAGAGTATCATGAGTCTTCTGTTATGCTCCCTTCTTCTCCCTGAGTACTAAATGACTATGGCTTCTGCCTTGAACTGCTTCTCAAAATTAGCTCTAGTAGATCCATGTCCATTAGCTCTTGGTTTTGAATTCTTACTATAATTTAAAAACTTTATCTTACCTAATTTTCCTTAAATAAATAATCAGATGGGGCTGCCTTGATTTATACATCAGTTAAGGAGGAAAAGAACCTTGATTTGTTGTATAAGTACATTGTACATAAAACGTACGGTTTTCAGTTTACCACGCCTGCCTTAGTGGTAGAAAAGGATGCAGTTTTCATGTAAGTCAATTGCATAAGCAGCATGGTTTCACCTTGTTTTCTGTTAAGCACTAAGTTTCATATACCATTTATATATAAAAATAACTTGAATGGTTTATGTTGTTCAGAAGCTTAGTATTGTGAGTATTCTGTAATTATGAATTAAAGAAATAACTTAATGCGTATTACTTTTTAGTATCTTTGGAATTTAGCTGGGAATTGGGACTGCCTTTTTGAGGTAGAAGGCAATATATAAATGGTCTCTGTGGAAGTGCTTTTTGTGACTGAAAAGGCAAAGCTTTCCTCCTTTTTATAGACCTGCTGGCTGGGACAATGAAAAGAAAATTGCCATTTTACATGAAAACTTTACAACAGTGAAACCAGAAGATGCATATGAAGACTTCATTGTAAAACCTCCCGTAAGAAAGGTAAAAAGGGGTAAACTCTTCCCTGCCTCCCCTAAAAATTAATTCCAGTTTGCCTGAAAGGCCTCTAATAACTCTTAATGTAGAAGAACTCCAAATCTAAATGTATTTTTTTATCCAAATGTGTGAAACATCAGTCTTTCATTTGCTAGTTGTTTAAAATACTGCAAACAAACGCAGAAATCCATTCTCCTTAGTGAAGGAAAGGCAGTCCAAAAATAACCATTTAATGTGAACTTTTTGCTTGCATAGGGCAAAACCACTTTTTGAAAATGGCAGATACTGTTGTGGGATGTCCCCAGCCTGCATGTGTGCACACATCACATGGAGGTTACCATGTAAAGGCAAAGCTTTTAGAAGAAGATGATATATGACTACTGCATTAACATGTTATTTGCAGATTTCTTCGTGTAAAGCAAGAGCAGTGAATATAATCCGTATAAAGTCTGTATATTGCTAATTCTGTGAGTGTAAGCACACAGAATCAGGATATGTGTAAAACGGATAATATAGAAAATTGTGAGTGAAATTATAGTCTGGTCTCTATCAGAAAGCTTCTACAACTTCCTTACACACTTAATGTTTCTAGCTCCAGCCCCAGTGTTTGGAAAAGTGAAGAGCTGTCTGAAGCTTTCCTGTAAGGGGGAGGTTTAATCCTGTTGTCTGTAACTCATGGCGCCTGTAGGCAATAGTCATTGCCCGATAGCAGTGTTAGGGTTGATGAGAGCTGATGGGATGCCTTTGTTGGCTGAGGGAGTGAGTGTGCTGACTTGTGGATAAGGGAATGTCAGGTCCTGGAAGAGGTGCTGATGAGATTGGTACCTAAACTTAAAGAGGAATGGGGCTACTTGTCTTTCTAGAGGAGTACCCCTGGGCTGGCATCAGTGCCAATCTACTCCATTCACTTAGGATGTTTTTTCTTTCCATGTTTTCACGTTTGAAAGAGCAGTAACATTAAAGAAACTGGGTTTTTTTTTAAAAAAAAAAGATAAAGAATGGCATTAAAGATTTGTCTCTTTTTCTTCCCGTTTGATCACCAAAACATAAAAACAGTGACACTAATTTCAGTTTTCACTTCTAACTAATACCAAAATATTTTGTTCAACAGTTAGTCCATGATAAAGAGCTGGCAGCAGAAGATGAACAAGTGTTTCTTATGAAGCAGCAGGTAAGAATGGAAGAAAGAAAAGTCCTTACTAAATAAGGTCTCACTTTAAGCTCTCTGTTGTTGTTACCTTCAGTTTTTTGTTTCTCAGTGAAGTCACTAGATAGCCACTTCAGCTTTACAAATTCAGGTGTCATTGTGAAATAAGACTTTATTGTAACAAAGAGGAGTAGAAAATATGGCTGCTTATCTTGGCAAGTTGAAATGAAAATACGGTCAGAAAAGAAATAATTTACATTTCAAGGGAAAAGAGCTAGAAAATAACTTGAAATTTCATAACCTAGATGTGTTGATTTATAAGGTATAAATACTTCTATGACTTAACATCTTAGCATTGCAGTTTTCTTACAGCCAGAGCTTGAAAGACTTTCAGGTGTCAAATTTGGCTGAGCTGTATCTTGGGTTTTTTTTAGCCCTCTATTATTTTAAAAAACTAATAGTATTTTCATGTGTAGTTGAATATAAATATTATAGAGGTTACAGGCTTGGGCGTCTGTGGTTCTTGCTTATAATTCTGGAACAGCTGTATAAGACAAAGCTGAAGCTTATTTACTTACTTTAACTCTGTCCTCTAGTGGAAAAGTCTGGAAGTATATAAATATTCAAGAGGAAGCGTGTAAATAGCAGAAAAAAATTATAATGGTTTGCTGTATTTTATTCCTTTTTATTCTGTAAAATATATTTAATATTCTTGATATATTGTTTTTGCAGTCATTCCTTGCCAAACAGCCAGCAACGCCCACAAGAGCATCAGTAAGTAGATCCAAGAGATGTTTTATTTCATTCTAGGGAAGAGGGAATAATTCAAAGCTGTAGAGGTTTGTTTGTAAATGTAAGATAAATCATCTCCCCAAATTGCAGAAAATAAATAAAAAAAAAGTGGCAATAATTTGTGAGCAGTGCTTCAAAATAACTAATTCTAATTCACTGTGGATACATAGAAATATCTGATGGTTATTGAACTGAAAGTTTCCTAAACTGGTTCATCCTTTTCTTAGTGGAGGCACAGGCCCAGAATAAGCAGTGGTGCTTTATTTGGGGTTTTTTTCACGTGTGCATACACTACAGTACCAATATAAAGGTTAAAAGGTAGCTTGTATGTAATGTGATGTTTGCTTTATGTAACTGATCCATCTAAGTTCTTCTCTGATTTGGATTTTTTTTGAGGAATCTCCTGCAAGAGGCCCTGCAGGATCCCCAAGAACTCAAGGCAGAGCTGGTCCCGCCAACGTACAGAGTGCCTCACCAATAACATCAGTTAAGAAGCCAGATCCAAATATTAAAAGTATGAACAAACATGTTTTTATTGGGTAGTATTTGCCTTAAAAAAAAAAATCCTCTTTTGTAGAAAGCTTTTGGAATATATTCACTACTGATATCATTAGTTTGGTAACAGGAATGAATTTATGACGTGGCTTCAGGCTTGATTTACTTTCCCTTATTTTTTTATTTTTGAGACATTGATATGAGTTGCAGCACAGTTCTGTGATTGCCAAGCAGTCCAACAGAGTTCCAATACCCTGTTTCCTTCAGTTGCTTAAATACATTTGTTATGCAGCAGTTGGATTATTAGAGTTGGGACTGCTTTAAAAACTACACTCAGTTTTGTGCTTTGTATCCCTTACTTTGGAATCCACAGTGAAACCTGTTCTACTAAAACCTCTCTGGAACGTTGTTTGCTATAGTACATGAAATAGCTTGGAAATGACACCCCTTCTCCTTCAACCCTAAGATGGGTCTCCAGGTTGTTGAGTGGTCTCTTTCCTCTCTGTGCATTAAGAAAGCTGGTAGGGCCACTGTTGTTTTAATTATGCACTGCGGTACCGTGTGTCGCTTAGAGTGGGTAAAATACTCCTGTCTCATTGCTGTACATCCAAGTTTGGATTTAGGTGTGAAAGACTGCATGAAAATGGCTGTGCAGTTTGTTAATGGACTTGTAAATCTTTGAATTGCACATCCATGCTTTGTCTTGGCTTCTAGAGTTAGAAAAGCCAAAAGCATATAAATATTTAGGTAATTTTTTTGTGACACCCATCCCATTCCAGAAGAGCAGAAATACACTGTCAGTGGTCTCTGGCTTTGCCAAGGAAAGATGTCTTTACAGTGAACAAGGAGAGACTCTCCTATCTGAGGTTTATTTCCTTGATTGGTAAGAGTTATGTATGTACGTAAAGAATAACTTCTGTCATTTACCAGCAATAACTATTCTGTGATACATACATGCATATTTCTTTTTTATTTAGATAATGCTGCAAGTGAGGGTGTCTTGGCTAGTTTCTTTAACAGCCTCTTGAGCAAAAAGACTGGTTCTCCTGGGAGTCCTGGTGCTGGAGGAGTGCAGAGTACAGCCAAGAAATCAGGTACTGATTTGTTATTGCAGGCTGCTTTGCACATTTTCAATATTTTATTTGGCCCACAGTGTCTCTTTTGAACTGGTCAGCGAAGTGACAGGCCCTGACAGATGGCAGTGTCAAAATGTGCAGTCTTCAGAAGAGAACTAAACTGAACTAGTACAACTTTACAACTCCAGGGCTTCTGTTAAACCTGTTATAACTTGATTCTTTGAGTGAAGTTATGCTGCTGGGATATAAATAACATCGGAGTCTTGACGATGTTCAGAAAGTGCTGATTTTTTTTTTTTAGCTTTAGAGTTCCTTCCTTTCTTGACACTTGCTTGAAGGAAATATAGATCATTGGCTTTGGACTGGAGTTCCCAGTCAAACTATTCAGATCTTTCCAGAGCCTAAGTTTAAATGAATTGCTTCTTATGACGGCTTGAAGTTATTCTCTCATTAATCATTTAGTATTTTATTGTGATCCCACAACCAATAACAGGGATCATGTGGATGTGCTGTGTGTATGTACCTGTGACTGCATTGTGTGAGACATTTGCTCATAGGTGATTCTGCTAGTTTAGGTGGAAATATAAGAAAACTGTCTATAGATACTTGGTACTTACACAAAACTCAGTGTTGTAAAATGTGTTCCACCTGATATTAGAAATTTACTGCTTTGATTATTTAACTTTCTTTTTAATAGTGGCGTTCTCATTAGACTTAGGTTCAGGAGCTTTCCTTCCAGAATTATTTAACTACTAATTTAAGGATAGATTTCTGATCCCAGACTTGTGAAGTAGAATTTAATGGTGATGCCAAACCTACAGTTTCTTATGCCTAGAGGAGAGTGTGAGGACCAGGCACCCTGAAGTGGGAATGAAAAATCTTTGATGCCAGCCACAGTGATGATATTGACAGTAAGAGAACCAGAGCAGTTGTTGGAGTGTGGGTATTTGAACTGAAACTGTTCCTAGAGAAAGTAAGAAATGTTTGGGAAGGGTTTTATAGGAGATTCCGTGCTCTGAAAGCTCAGAAATGGCTAGAATTTGACTTAATGGCAAGTCAGTATTTTGCTGGGTTTTTTGTTTTAGCATGGTGAATTCTATAATTTCTTTAATTTATATAATTTTTAATTTCATAAAGATAACAAAATAATTATTTGTTATATATTATTTCCATAATATTATTGTATCTGCATTATAAAAATATTAAATTAACTCCTCCTTTTAATCCAGAATGCCCTCTTCAGTTAACACAGAAAGCTGCCCGCTGCTCCATCCAGTGCAGCATTACTCTTTACTGACCACAATGTCAAATGATCTGTTGTTATAGAAGTAGGACCAGAAATAATTTTAGGGTTTATTTAATCCACACTCTTTACCTAAAGCAGTATTGGTTAGGGAGTTCCTGGCTGGTGAATAAAAAGCAAACAAGCTCAAATAAAGGATGTAATGTCTTCTATCCAGGCAGCTATTCCAGTACTTAATTTTTTAGTTATTTTTTTTCTTTTATAGGCAGTTTTTCTTACCCAGTACTATTTGTCTTGTTCAAGTGGAGACAGAGATCAGTGTAGCCCCTTTGTCTTGGCAGCAGTTTTGCATATTTGAAAGCTGTTATGCTCTGTGACTTTTGTCTGGACAACAAAAAGACACTTCTCTCGACCTTTTCCTCTGGGCTAGTCTGGTGACCTGTTTCTTTGGTGCTCTGAAGTGAATGCAGTGCTTCAGACAAGGCTTTGTCTGCCTTAAGTAGGGGTTACTTAATCCATGTTATGTATTGTGCTTCTGTTCAAATGTCTCAGCTAGGTTTTTTCATCTGTGTGATATTGATCAGGATTTGTTATAACAATACAGCCAGTTCAGTACAATTCCTGCCTCCTGGTAAGATGTTTTCTTGTCTGTATCAAATTACCTTGGTATTTCCAAAGGTTGTTTCTTTCATCGTTGTTTTCCATTCCATTATTATGTACCACTTTGATAACTTTATATGAAACTTTTTTACCTCCAAGGCTGTCTTTCAAAATCCTTTGTAGTCCTTTGAGGCTTGCTTGCCTACACATCTGATATGTTCAACAGTTGGACAGGGTGGATTGCTGAGTAAAAATATTGACTAGTGCTCTGGATAATTAACGGGTAACTTTGCGCATTACAGTACATTCATTTATTTGAAATACCAAGACTGTGTTTTTTCTAGTTGATTTATATGGACGCTATGTGAGATGTGATGTCAACCACTTCTCCCTTCTCCACAGGACCTGTTATCCTGTCATAGACAGAAATTTGGTTGGCTTGACAGAACTGGTTGGTAACAGATCTGTGTTGATTGTTGTGCTGGTAGGCTGTTTGTCAGCTCCTAAACCATAACTGCCATTTCTGGAAAGAATACTAGAGTAAAAACTAACTGGTCTGTAAAGGGCCTTACACTCTTTCCTCTCTGCCTTGTAGGACATGATGTACCTTTCAGGAGTTTCCAAGATAACCAAGGGCTATGTCTAACTTTTTTTTTCTATTCCATGTGCCGGCATTAACTTCTAACTTAGAATAGTTCTGTCCTGAAAGTCTAGAGACAGCAGTTGTGCATATTTTCTTCACTTTGTTGTTTCGTAAGACTAAATTAGACAAGTTCTCTTCTAGTCCTCTGTTGGAGGTTGGGCTCTGTTTTCCCTAGTAGTTGTTGCTTTGTTAGCTCCCATTGCTGGCTTATCCATTCTTGGACACCAATGATGGCAATTGTGTTTGGCACTCCAGGTGTATCTCACTGTAGTGCCTGGTACAGAAGTTCTTTCTTTGGTGGAAGTACTTCTCCTCAGTGATGTCAAGATCGCAGTGGGCTGCTCTTGGCTGCATCAAGTTGGCAGCTCATGCTTGTTCCTGACATTCAGAACTGAACGATAGGCTTCCATGCACAAGAGACTGTGCCTGTTCCTTGTCAGCTGATGTGCTCTCAGCTTACATTCTGCCAGTATAAGGCTGAACTCCCCTGAGAAGGTAAGGGCTCTCACCGTTGGCATCTGAAAAGCTCTTCTTGAGTTTGCAAGGTAGCTGATGCTGGTGATAACAGAAAAGATTAGTTGCTCTTTTGTGGAAGAGTTGAGGAGAATGCCTTGGAGATAGTCTTGTTTATGGCAGCATCCACTGTGTGAGCACGTGTCCTGAAATGCTCTTTGCAGGCATTTTCAATGCCTAATCTAAACAGTTCAGAGAGCCCTAAGTTTTCAGGAGGTGGACACTAGAAATGTTTACCTTTAAAGAGACCATCTCTTTCTCCTGCAGCTGTGAACGTCCTGTGGTTGAAATGTTGAGGTTCTGTCACAGGACCGGGGAGATGTGGATCTCAACATGCTGGGCAGCCTTATTGACTCACTGATACCCGCGGTGTGAACTCTTTCTTGCGAGAGCTCTCCCATCTGGGCAGATACTGCAGAGTCACATCCATTTCTTGTGTGTAACGTCTCACCCATCTTACTTGCCTTTGTATTTCTAGGCTGTCTTTCTTTGCTGTGTAGAGGATGCTGTTTCAAAGAACTTCAGTTGGTAGATTTGTTTTCTTCACATCAACTCCTAGACTTAAAAAGCTACTTCATTTATATCCACAGAAGATTCTTGCAGATTCTAAGTTTTGCCCTCACCCTTCTGTTCCTGTGCAGTAAATAAAGAACAAGGGTTCCCTGTTCTCACTCTAATCTGGAAAGGAGAATATCTACAGTGTGTAGCACACATCTGGTCGACTGAAGCCATCAACATCCTCAACAATATTTTTGTAGGGAAACTGAAAGCAAGTATCAATTTAATGTATAATGGAAGGGAAGTTTTTATCTTCTTACAAACAGTTCCTTGTATTTCTCCTTTGAAAGGTGCTCACTTGTGCCAGTGGTTATGGGGGGGTGTAAACCTGAGTATCACTAAACAGCTTGGCAGTGTTCTCATGCCCAGTCTGCGGTAGTCGCAGGAGACAGCTGATTGGTGTTACTTTGGAGGCTTGAGGATCCAGTTCATCTAGCATTAAAAAAAGGCACAGTTTTTGGTTAGACCTACTTTTGTTCATGGAATAATTTTGTGTGGATTTTATTGTTTTAGGATTTCAGGTTTTCTAACTCCAAGGTACCACTAGGCTACACGTAAAGTGGTTTGTGTTGTAGATTCTATTACAGTTAATGTACTAATTCTTTAACTTCATTTAAATACTCATGCTTTGAATAGATGCTGTTAGGAGTACTGTGGCTCATGCCAAGTGCTTAAATCTAAAACCTTTATAGTGATTAAAGGTAACCTTTTAACTTGGTTGTGTCTTTGTACTTTGGAAAAAAACCCACTTAAATCTCTAACAGTCAAATCTTGCCTCCTTAATGTTTTCAGCATGTACCCTGGAAAAAATCCACCTAATATTTCACACACATTTGAGCTGGAAAACAGATGCTTGTTAAATTCTTTGGCTATGTAAGGAAGCTGTACATGGTTATATAATCTACTTTTTTGCCTAAAAATATAGCTTTTTAATCATAAATACTTGTATGCTCTAAGCATTAGAACGTATTGTTCCAATTTTAGTGATTAATTTGTCTGTGGGTTTGGAATTTTTAGAATTAGAGAATCAAACTGATTGCTCAGAGAATTGTTAAAAAGTTTTGAGTCTAATATAAAAATGTAAGATACGCCTTTCCGTGAACTACTTCAGTGTGTCTGTTTCCAATTGAAGTCCTTTGAAATGACTGCTCCGAGATATTACATGAATATGCAATTCATGTCCCCTTTTTTTATGGGAAGCATTGTCTGCAGACATAAAAGAGTTTTTCCTGTTAGTTGTTTAATATTAAACACAGCAAGTATAAACGTGACCGAACAAATGGGATTTTTGTAGCAGGTGTCCTGCGTACCTTGGAAAACTTGTGGTTAAAATCTGGGTTTAAATAGAACCCTTGCTATCAATGCTAATAGCAGAATTTATAGAAAATTCTAAATGTGATTGTTTTAAAAATGTTGCTGTAAAATAGATCACAGATACTTTTTGTGCTTTAGGGTGCTGTATAATTCAGCATTTCATTTCCTTAAAGTGAGTCAAACCTCAGTATTTATCAGTGTTTACAGAGATGTTGCCTTGCATTGTGTCAGCCCCTGTGTTCTGGGATAGGGGGTGAAATAATGAGAAATAACGTTGTCATAAAAAGTGATTTTATGAACACTTGTACTGCATCAGTTAAAACATTTTGGTGCAATTAGATTGCTTTAACCTTGTCCTTTTTCTCTTTAGGACAAAAAACAGTTTTGACGAATGTTCAAGAGGAACTGGATAGGATGACTCGCAAGCCAGACTCTATGGTAACAACAAACTCTCCTCCAACAGAGAACGAAGCTTGATAGTGCATAAAAACCCACATATGTAAATGACCAAATAACTATGTATATTGATCTGATAAGACCAGGAATTTTCTGCTATGGCAGATGCTATCAGTTTTCTTGGGGCAGGGGGAATGAGCTTACTCCATCATTGCCTTGTCCCAGTAAAAAGTGCACATTCAGGAAGTTTGCATATAAAATCCCTCTGTATAAGATAACCATTTAGAGTTTATATAGGGCAATTCTTTCGGTTTTGGAGGTAAGCAGGTGCAGCTGCGTTTCCTGTCGTGAAGAACACGGAGAAGCAAAATGGAGAATTCTTACTCAAATACGACTACTGACTGTACACAAGGCAAGAAAGAGAAATGAAATCCTCTTTCAGAGTTACTGGAATTGGCTACTTGTATGTTTGCAAATGCGTTACGTATTCGGAAAGGTGGTGGTGGTGGTGCAACAGCATTAATGAGGTGAAAGAGCCTAGGTAGGGAGTGGAGCCCGAAAGGGGAAACAGGTTTGGGACAGTGAGAAACCAGAATGTTGGATTGACTGGAGAGGAGCAATGTTGTTAAACCCTGTGTTTCACATAGGGTAAAAAATCACTGTTTTAAAAAGACTACTTTACATTGGAGAATTCCAGGCCAAACACTAAGCATCATGGGAATTTATTCTTGTTATAAATCTTGTTTTAGTTTTTAAAAGAGTCGAAGAGTGTGGATGCCCTTTCTGATCTAGCTGACAAAGGGAGAAACGATAACTTGTTTAGATCCAAGTGCCTGGCACAGCGTGTGATGTGTCTTTAGAAGGTGCTTGAACTTATTGTGCACTGTAGTACAAACAGTCACTGTTTGGTTTTATTTTAAAATCAGTAGTTCGGCGATTTGTATTTAATTTTAAATCCTGTTTTCTGATAGCTTCTGCCTTTTTTAACGCCAAGAGGCTAGCCTGTGAAGAAGGGTGGATGACGTATCATTTTTCCATAATGAAATGTGCTACAGAACACTCAGTATTTTTCTTTTCTTACGTTTTGTTACTAAATATTAGCTACCGAGCTAAAACTGATTCCTGCCTTACACCTGTGGAGGTTTTTAAAAAGAACTTTCAAGGCCCTAGTTCCAACCACAGCTGCTGCAGGTGCAGCCAACTCCAGTTCTGAAGGTAACCTAAAGTGTGAATGTGTACGTGACGAACCTCATAACTTGGTTTGTGTTTTCTGTAATGTAGCATTTCATTTGGAAAGATGGCTTGCGGTTGTCCCTGTTGCTCTAATGGAGCTGTGTCCATGGTCACATAAAACCATCATTCTGTAAAAACAAACAAAACTGCTATGGTTACTGAAACAGCACTTTGATTTTATACACGGTATGCTTGTTTTACCTGTACACACTACCATAAATTAAAAGTACCAAGCATATTCTGTGCTCTTAACGCTGAAGGGAAAAACCACAATTTGAATTATGCAGAGTTTACTTTTTATTGATATGAATTTGTTGTACTAAATCCGATGTCTGGATATAACTTCCCTAATATATATTGTTACTTAAATATACAGAATTAGATTGACCACTAACACAGTACTGGATGTTAACTTCAAATCCTATGTTACATCAAGAGGCTGTACTTGTAAGTCTGTCTAAACCTTATCTAGAAAGCTAAGAGTATTTACTTGCCTCTTTGACAAACATTAACATGAGTATGTTATTTGTGCCAGTTTTTTTGTTGAAAATATTATATTTTTCTCTTTTTTACCTTTTTTTTAATAAACGGTATGACCTGAAGTTACCCAGTTGTCCAGATAACTGTTAGGCTGAGGCGGTGGATGGCTGGTGGGTGATGTGGATGTGCTTCTGGTGTAACAGGTGCCAGCCTCAATTACCACACCAGAAGGAATAATTACACACTGTCCTCCTGACACTGAGACTGAAACATCAGAAACTCGACAGAAAAATGGAAAAAATGTTTGTTTGTAATGGGAGAGTTTGAAAACTTCAGTCTGAAACTGTGGGGTTTTTTGTCATCTAGCTTGATAAGCAGTTTCTCTAGCAATATGGCTAAAACTTACAATTGAAGTACCTTCCAGTTCTAGAAAAGTGTTAAAATTGATGAAATCTGGTAACTTACTGGTTTTGGGGGAAGATGCTTCTGACAAAACAGAAACAGATCTCCGGTTTCTAATTGCAAGTGAATGCTCCTAGTTTATTGAAAGGAATTTGTAAGTAATGTAGCATCCTGTGGTTGCCAAAGTCTGTCAACTTTGGTGAGCTGCACAGTTGTTATTCTGGTGTCTTCAAGCATTGGAACCAAAGGCCAAATTTCAAACAGCCTTTACATTTTCAAGTGAAACTTAATTTTATTTGCAGATACACTTGTATGGTAGACTGTTTAAACTATTATATGACTATATTTATATGCATTATAGTGACTGCATCTACTGTTCATGTTTAAACTCAAAGCAAAAGATGAAAGCATTCAACTTGAAGCAAATAGAAAGGTTTAAAGATTGGCCCTCCATAAAAATGCTGTGGTTATGCTGCTTGATTTTAAGTTTGCACTTTTTTTTTTTATTGGCATTTAAAAAAAACCTGTTTAAACTGAACAGAATTTTGTATTTTATTTAATTTAACTACGTTGAAAGTGACTGCTCTGTACATCATGAACTTAACAATATACATGCTGTAAATGAAAGTTCACTGTCCTGTATACTAAGTTGATTGGTTTGTTTTCCAACTTACAATTAGGACTGCAAATGTATGAAACAAACCTTAGTCCAGTTGTACGGCTTTAACCAGGTGCAGTATGCAGTCATGTGGAATCTTGCTTTCTAGTGCTGGCAAAACGAGGACGTCTTTAATTACTGGCTTCAATAAACACGAATCCAGACTGCTTTACGCTGTGCTTTTTCTTTCTTTTGAAGATCACCCTTCTAGAGCTGTTTCTGTGGGAGCAGAATATCAGTGAGTTCTGTGAACAGGAGAAATAAGCTGGCTTGTACAGTTGTGCACCTTGGTGACAGCTTCCTTCCTTGGGAGTTCCTGCACCCGCCTTTGTTAATGCAACTCCTCTCTGGAGTTCAGGGCACGCAGCTTGTGTAAATAAAGCAAAGCTGGTGTAGCTGTGTTTGCAGAGGTATCCTCATAACAGCTTACACAGAAGCTGTGATACCAGGAGAACTGGTTTTGATGAAACTGATGTATTTCATGAGTACGGGGAAATATTTGTCTGGTATTCCTAGTTAAGTTGTATCCCTTCTAATATATTTTGTGGAATCCTGTATGCAAGCAGAGCACGGGTCCTAAATTTGCAGGACTAAAAGCCACATTATGAGAAGCTTGAGGAGTAAATTGCTTGAGTGGTGAAAATCCTCTTCTTTTCTGTGCTGTCAGCAAAGCCAAGTTTTCTCCCGTTGGTGAGTGTAACAAACTCTCTTGGTAAGCATAGAAAGAGTAGACTGATTTAATTAGGATTCTGCTTGTTTACTTCATTATTACTTTGACTGGATGCCTCTGTAACCCCTGGCACAGACTGCAGTTCTAGTTACAAATTCTTGAGTCACCCTGCCTCTGGAATATGAATCAAATAAGCTTTTACTTCTTTAAGTAAATGGTTTCTCTAGAAGTGAATCCCTACAAGGCCATGACACAATTGTCATTTTGATTTGCCATAATGCTTTATGTTTTAATAAGTTCCTTAATGTAAAGAATTGATTTTAGTCCTTTAAGATGGGATTTAGGAAATACATTTTATTTATTTGGGAGGCAGCTAAAGGGCGTCTTCATTTTCAGACATGCTGAAGTTGAAAGAAACTTTCTTTGGAAAGCCCATAACACTGGCTCAGAAGGGAAGAACACCCTTGTAACTCTTGCTGTTGCTCAGCTGTCATTTGTGTTTTTTCAAAGCAAAATGTCTCCAAATTTAAAACAAATGAAAAGAGAGATAATAAGGTTTTGGTATAGAAAACATCTTGCTGGAGGCTCTAAGCTACTTGTATGAGATGAATCTTTCACTGCCTGTGCTCTTCCAGATGGTGGTGGAAACTCCTCTGGCACTTCAGCCATGGCAGGGTTTTGTTAGGGAGTGAACTGCTTGAATAATATTTATCTATATATTCAATATATATAAATATTTATTTAATACTCAACCTTTGCTTGAATGAAATCAGCAGTTGATGAGTCTTTGTGGTTCAAATTCATACAAGGGAAAGGCTGTAGATTATTAGGTTGATATTGATGACCTAAACCAGGTTCTCATTGTCTGGATCTGTACATTGGGTGGCATCAAATATCTGAGTGGAATATCTGGTAGCAAAAGCAGAACTTGTCTGTTATTATTTATAGTATATTTGGAGGATAGAGGCAGTTTAATTCCAAAAGCACACTGTTGCTGGAATTCAGTTTTCCCTTCAAGGAAGCATTGACATAAAATGTACAGCCTGTTCCACTTTATTAATTACTGCTTCTCTGACCCACTCCAATTGTGTGGGGAAGGTAATGTAAGCACAAATAAGAAAGCCAAGAGTCTGAGCTGGTGCTTTGGGACACACCGTGTGGCTCTGGTTTTCACAAACATCTGAGCTTTCTGCAGTCAGATGTCCCTGTGGCTTATGAAACAGCGTTCCCATGGGATGGGAGTTGCAGAAGTGCAGGTGAGGGCAGAATTGGACGTAGAATGATTTATTTTCTCTGGAAAACTGAAATGAAGCGAGTTCTGACTTGCGTCCGTGCATCATTGCCTCTTGACAATGTTTAAAAAAGCCTAAAGGTAGTTAACTTTCTCAGAAGTGCTTTCCAAGTGGCAGCATAAATGTGTTACCATGCTCCAAAGTCATGCATGGCTCCTTGAAAATTATATGGGTGCTCTAAACTGCTTAGAAAAAAAGGTCAGTAGCGTTAGCACTGTAGAGAGCTCCTGTCCCAGACAGAGGCGCGCGGTGCCGACGCCTGTGGCAGTGACTGCTGCAGACGATTTGCCTTGTCAGAGTAGTTGATCAGTAGCACTGTTGCCCTCTGAAATAGCCACGTGATCCCTTTGGTTTGTGTGCCAGTACTTGGAGTGACTCATGGTAACGTGCAAGAGGTCTGTAAGATAATGGTGTAAATGAGGGAAGCAATTAATTTTCGGTGTTGCCTTTGTTTGCAGAATCAACATTGCTAGTTGTAGGTTTTTTTCTGAGGAATAAAGATACTCGACTCCCCTCTGCTTAATTGTAATTAATTATAATTATGTTTTGCTGAAGGTTTCTGGAGATGAATTGTTCCAGGTCCAGAAGGTGGCAGGCTTGGGATCAGTGTCTGTAGGTAATGCTGCTTGCTGTGCCTTGGCAAGATGCTGTGCCGGTTGCTTGTGACATTCCCTTAGTAATTTGTTTGGCAGAACGACTTTTTATAGGCAAAGTATCCTTCAAAGAGCAAATTGCTGAATTTTTCCCAAACAAAAGCAGTTTCATTCAGTTCTAAGAATTTTGTTAAGCTTTCCTTTCTGAGTTGTCTTAATTAAGACACTCTGGTTCCTTTCTTTCAGACCAAAAGCTGCAATAGCAGTGTTTACCGCTAAAAGGAGACAGTTGTAATGTGCACAAGAGCCATGAACTGGGTGGCACAAGCTGCTTTTGAAAAGTGATTTTTCAGTCTGGATATTCACTAATGAAAATCTTGCCATGTGTTTGTCTTTGTGTAACACTCATTGTAGCTTTATGACGCATGTAAAAATGTCATCCGTGTCGCAGACTTGCCAAACGCTGAAAAACAAAACCAAAAAATCCTTCAAAATATGCCAGGTGGTTGCAACTAAAAGCTGCTGGGAATAATCTTGCATTAATATGCACAGGAATGTGCAGTAAAATATTGAAATTCTTGAGGAAACACGATTGTAAATCTCTGGCACTCGGCTTACAGACTGACAGCATTCCAGAAAACAGGGGCTTAATGAAACGACAGCATTAGGATTGAGTTAATTGGTGGAACAGAGGGAGGGGGTGGAGTCGCAGACCCTGGAGGTGTTTAAGGGGAGACTGGATGAGGCACTGAGTGCCATGGTTTAGATGATGGGTTGGTGTTGGGTTATAGGTTGGACTTGATGATCTCGGAGGTCCTTTCCAACCTTTTGATACTGTGAGGTCAGCTCAATATATCGTTCATTGGACTGTTAGTCCAAGGAACTAGAGGACAGAGGACTCATGTGCCTGCACTGGTCCAGGTGACCTTTTCCTCTTGCCCTCTGTTGCCCCTTTTCCTCTGGAAGATCCCAGCTGCCTCACTGTGCTGCAGTTAGGGGGAAAAGCCTGAGCCAGGTTCAGCAAAGTCACAGCACGGTCACAGTGCACATAGGGACAGTGGGCACGTGTCATGGGAGAGTAATTAATATACACCTGGGCAGAGGGCTGGTAGTTAAAGTCTGTGTCTGAACACAGACAACACATGGTTTGGTTGCAGAGCAAACTTCACGTTGCATTCAAGTTTAAATGACAGCATTGGCCATGTCTTAACTGGGAGGATAAAGGCGAAGATGAATTTTACTTGGATGGTTGGTTAATAAAAACTGCTTCACATTGATAAAAAAATCATTAAGGGCTATCAAATTAAAACCTTTCTTTTCCAGAGGAATCAAGTGATCATCCATGAAGGATATGGTATTCTGACCATGCTTTGGTGTTACTAGAAAGTGAAGATGATCAAGTGGTCAGAAAGACTGTTACTGGGCTGATAAGCAAGAGAGGGAGAAGCAGGAAAAAACGCCCTTTTATTAAAGTCTAGTCAGTGACTGCACAGAAAATCTCTTAAATCCGAGACAAAAGCAGAAGGCTTCCAGCCAAACCCAGAACAGGATTTATCAAGCTTAGGTGTGGAGGTCAGTGAGGAGAGTGACAGACTTTCATCATCAGTGCTGGAATCCCACAGTGGGACTCGACTCATAGATACGGAGCAGCCAGCAGCGTCCTTCGGTGGTGATTGCCAGTTCCTCTCGTGACGGGCTGGTTTGAAACTTGCTGGTGGGCAATCAGCCTTGGGTATGTGTCAGAGAGTGGGGTTACTGAATGGAGCCTGAAATTTGTGTACACTATAAACCAGAATTCACGTTCATTTTCCTGGGAAAAGCACACATGCCCCAGGAAAGTACTGGGCTGTGAGTAGGCAGCTATAATTAGCAGCTGTTAACTACCTGTATGAGGGTGCTTTGGCTGATGCCTTTCTGGGCTGAGAAACTGCCAGTGATATTGGCAGCTTCAAAAATATTTCACATCTAGCAAAAACCTGTCGAAATGTCCAAGTCATGCTTAAGCTGAACAGAAGGGCAAAGCAACTCCTAAGAGAATGCTGTCTTTATTTAAGGTATTTCCAACAGTTTCCTCTGCTTTTGCATTTGTGTTCTGTCCTGTACTACCCCCTCCTCAAAAATAACATAAATCTTACGTCCAGCCTCAGTAACAACAAGGATCTTGCAGAGAGCTGACTCAATACTGGTTGCATGAAAATCAGTGGCTTAGTGGAGATGATAAATCCAAAGATTTCCTCTGCTTCATGTCAGGATTCATAGAATCATGGGACGATTTGGGTTGGAAGGGACCTTAAAACCCATCCAGTTCCACCCCTCTGCCATGGGCAGGGACACCTCCCACTGGATCAGGGGGCTCAAAGCCCCATCCAACCTGGCCTTGAACACCTCCAGGGATGGGGCAGCCACAGCTTCTCTGGGCAACCTGGGACAGGGCCTCCCCACCCTCATTGTGAAGAATTTCTTCCTAATGTCTCATCTAAATCTTCCCCCTTTCAGTTTAAAGCCGGGATTGCCAAGGAAGTTTGGCCAGTTCCTAGGTGAGACAGGCCAAGCGAAAAGCTGTCGGTCTGCACACATGGAACCTGGCACAGTACTCACTTCCTTTTGCTCGAGCAGTAGTTTGAGGACATAAATAGGAGCAAAGCCTGCTGCGTGTGAAAAATGACCCTTGGGAGGGTGCTGGGTCACTGGGCTCAGTGGGGTGGGGAAGGTGGGAAGAGAAGAGTAGGTCTGCTAGGAATTGGGATTTATTAGTTCCGCTGTGTAGGGCTTTGTAGAGCTGGGGCCGTGTGCCAGGAGTGGAAGAGTTGGAATTATTTTTCCTGTTTAAAAAAAGAAAGGAAGGAGTAAAATAAAGGTGAAAACTTTCCCTTGCATGTAGGAGAGCTGTGTAACTGAAGAGAGACTCTGAAGGGATTGAGTGAATGAGAAGGTCTGTCCTGTGCAGAAATTGGGTGCTGTGGAAAAAAGGAATACCTTCGAGCTGTTGTCATTAGCTGATGTTTGCAGTGACTGTAAGTAACAAATTCAGAAGGATGATTTAAAAATGAGCTTTTTGGACATTTGCAATCCCCCACCAGAAGCGAGGGGCCGGGTTGGTTTGGTTGTGTAACAGCACACGCAGTGTTACGACGGTTGAGGTCAGTTGTTTTCGCTGGCCCATTTCGTCCATGGGAAGAAGGAATGTGGTGAGTGTACTTCATCATTTTTTTTTTAAGCCAGCTAAGGGACTTTTAAAACTTTGCTTATAAAACACAGTTTATACAATTTCTCGTCCTCCCCTTCAGCTTCCTACCTCCTCAAAAAAACAAACCCCAGCTCTTTCCCTCCAAAGGCTGCCTGTGCCCTACACGCTCCGTCTCGTGCTGGGAAAAGACTTGATGTTGTGGGGCAGGGTGACTGTGCCCCCGCAGTGGGGGGAAATAGAGTTTTCTGACCTTCCCTTCTAGCCCTGTCCGGTTTTACTGGAAGACTACTACCTTTTTACTCATTTCAGGGTGCTTTTTCCCCCTCTGTTCCCTGAATAAATGTAGTGCCATGAATAAAATAAACACTGCTGTCAGTCCCTGCATATTTTTCAGCATGCTTCATTATACAGGATTCTTAGAAAAGAAATATAACCCCCGGTCTTGGCTTGTTCCCAGCACCATTAAAGGTTCGCTGGCACTTTTCTTCTGAATATGAGGCTTTGCTTCTGTTTTTTATAGAAATTAATTTCACTCCCCAGATGTGTAGAATGTCTGCTGCCTGTCAGCCCAGATGTGGCTCCAGGGTCACCCCTCTCTGGCGTGTGAGGATTGCAGATGTCCTTAACAGTTTTTTGGAGGTGAAAGGAGTCAGTGACTCCTTCAGCAGTGATGAAGACAGGGAAGAAAAACCTGGACTGGTAGACAACACTGAAGGAGATATCAACTGTGATCCTGGAGTGAAAAAAAGGTTGCTCTGTGAATGGCTCATTGTTGACAGCATATAAAGTCATGTTTGTAAGTCTGCAAAGGAAGGGTCTAACTTACTTTATTGGCAGTGTGGTTTTTGGTTTTGTTTTAGGGGAATTTGTTGTCCTGTGGTTGTTTTTGAAGGAGAAATTCTGCTTTCCAATAGTATGGTGAAATTTCAGGAGGGACAGTTTTACCTGTCCCCATATAGGAGGTGAAGCCAACCCCACACAGCTCCTGGCACAGGTCCTGTGGTGGCCTCCAGCCTCTGTTCCCTTCTGGTCCCAGCAGTGATTCCTGATGGCTGCCCTGGGGTGCTCGTGTGAGAGAAACCTGTCACCAGGTGTGTGGGGCCTGTAGGGCCTCCCAGGGCGGCTCTATTCATTTTCTGAAGAGGAAGGGCCGCAACACTGGTGAGGGTGTGAAAAGCATCCACGGGCTGCTGTTGTAACTGCAGGGTAGGAAGGGGTTTCAGTAGCTCTTGTGTTTGTACAGCTGCCCTTTCCTAACGGGGTGAAAAGCCAAGAGAGTTGCTCGCTGTGCTGTGTCCGTGTGTGCCGAAAGGACCCGGACACGACTGTCCGACAAGTGGAGAAGTGGACTCTGCTGCCAGCCTGGGAAGCTCCTCTGGATATTCAGAGTGAGAAGATTTTAGAGGCTGCCCCTCAAATTGGCTCCTTTCTGTCCTCCTCTCTGCTTCTCTTGGTACTTCCCTGAGTTGCCAGGACTGTCCTTTGATTCCCAGCTGAGGAATTCCATTCTCTTTGCTCCTGAGGTGCCTTTGTGCTGAGTGGTCTTACCCTGGGATGTTGCCTGGAGCTGCTTCAGCAGTGGTTGGACACGGGGCAGTGGGAATTGCTGTGCAGTTCAGCAGCCGTTTTCCTTACCAGCCAGAGAGTACCAACTGCATCACTCCCCGCCCTTCTGTCCAGTCTTCCTTCTCAAATCCATGTCAGAACTTGCACCTTATTCCTGGTGTACGCTGTATTAATTCCTAACTGACTCAGCAAAATTATATGCCTGCTTCCCATGCTGTTTGGGAATCGAATTGTGGATGCCACACTGTGAGATGGAACAATTCACTGCACTAAAGCCACTTAAAACCACCAGATATTTTCCTGATGCAGTTTCTTGATGAGCTTTTTAGGGTGGGGTGGCAGTTCGGGTTTTTTCCGCCCCCCCCCAACTGAAGAGTTGAGAAAAAGCTTCAGAATTTTTTTTATATTGAGGAATTCAAGGGCAAAAAAAAAACCCTCCTGCCAGAGTTAAACTCTAATCGCTGCTCAGCTCTCTTGGAATTTGGCAGCATACCAGTGCTCCTTCCCTTTGGTAGGTCATGTGGAAATAGTGGAGCGCTTTCTTAAAGAACCTCTCGGCTCTTTTCAGGTACTTGCCCAGATCTGACTTTCCTGGTAGGATTCTAATTCCTTTCATGCTCTTAACTACATTTAAGCACCATTCATAATAAGCACCACTCGTTTCTACAAAATTTTATGTATAAACATTAAAATACTTCTAAGTGTGTCAAAACTACGTAAATGCAGCTTTTAAAATCTGGTTTTAAGTTAATATTAGGGTTCAACTGCAGTAGAATCACACACTTTAATCTTGAGAATAAACATAAAAGTGCTTAATGAAATACCAGCAGTTCACCAGTTTATTAAAGGCTGTGTGAATAGCTGAGATTAAAACTGAGATGTGGGTTGTTTGGTTCGGTTTGATCAGTGATAATATTTAAGGTTCTCTTTTCAGTGCTTTTTACGCATAAATCACCAGTTGGCTTTAATTTCTCACCGCTGCCCTGGAGGTTCTTTCTGATGGGGAAGTTTGGAGTCTGTCAAAAGCTGACTGAACCTTGCCGTAAAAAATACATCTCTGTGATCATTTAGTGGTCGTGTCTCTGTTTCACACACTTGGCTTTCCTCCCCTCTGTGCTGATTCTTCCTTGAAGGAATTCTTCACAATGAGGGTGGTGAGAAACTTGGCCCAGGTTGCCCAGAGAAGTGGTGGCTGCCCCATCCCTGGAGGTGTTCAAGGCCAGGTTGGATGAGGTCTTGAGGGTCCTGATCCAGTGGGAGGTGTCCCTGCCCATGGCAGGGGGTGGAACTGGATAATCTTTAAGGTCCCTTCCAACCCAAACCATTCTGTGATTCTCTAGTCATATGTTACCTGGATGTGGGATCCTCTCTGGTGAATTCCGTGATCCAATTAGGCGGTGCCTGGTGTGCTGAGCACTGACCTGGTACGCAGCCGCGCGGTGAAATGGCAGCCTGTGCTTGGAAAGCTCCTGAACTTGTGAAAACAGTTATCTGAAAGCACCGTGATCTGCCTTGGATGAATGCAATGACCTTTTTGCTGGATCAATACTTTTATTTACATACTACACGTAGACGTTTTTCCCCTTCAAGTCCTCCAGAGCGGGCTGAAAAGGTGCCATATCAGGCAAGGACGTCTGTAAAGGATTCCTTTGTTAAATGTTGGCAGCAACTTCCCAAGCCCTTGCCAAGTCCATCCAGCCCACCCACCCGTGTGTGGGGATGCCAGAAAATCCCCCGGAACGGCTCGGGGTTGGCACTGAGCCATTTACAGCAGCGGGGATGCCGGCTGCGCAGACCGGGGTGCCGACAGGGGCACCGTGGCTCCAGACGGAGATGCCGATGTCCCGCTGGCCCAGGAGCTGCCTGGAATGCCTGTGCACCCGCGGTCAGTGACACTCTCAACACGTTCACGTGTTTTCGTGCCTCGCGATTGTTCAAAGAGCACCCTGGGTAGCGCAGGGAGAGCCCTCGCTGTGCTTTCCCTGCCCGGGCAGTCAGTGCAATCAAGAACAGGGGTTCCGTGTGTCTGCGCTTCGCAGCGTTCTCTAATGCTCTGATGATTTTGAATCCATTCAGACTTCGTGTGCTCCACTTCACAGCACAAACTGAACAATTCCAAGTTTGTTGGAGGCAGCAGCTTCGCCAAAAGCCAGAATCAAGATCTCTTATCACCTTTTTCTTAGATCACTCCGCCGTCTCTCTCTTTGTCCTTCATTTGCCTTCTACAGTGCCACCTTCTGATTCAAGAGACTGACGTGTTTGGTGAGAACTGCAAGAGATTTGTCAAAATAATGGATGTTTCAAAAATGTTCTCATAATTTTCCTCAGGATCATTTCTAGAGCTGTCGCAGCTGTCCCTCAAAACAAGTGTTAAATGTCGCTGTATGTGAACGGGGAAATCCAGTGTTTCACATCAGCTGTGAAGCCTGAGCTTAAAAAGAATCCAGAGCAGCTTTCTGAAGTGGCAACCACCTACCCATGGTATTTTCTGCAAGAAAAGGTGCTTTGTGAGACTTCCGATTTCCCCAGAGTTATACAAGAAGTGAAATAAGGGGCTGTAACTTTCCCCTTACATTTATAATTTCATATT